>JBBMJY010000014.1:15715285-15748396 GCA_037833715.1 Toxotes lorentzi | reverse complement strand
ACACACACACACACACACACACACACACACACACACACACACACACACACACACACACACACACACACACACGTCCATCACAGCCTGTGTGTCTGTGTGAGAGGGGGTGTGTGTGATCTTTAGTGTGAACAAAGAGAATTGTGCACATTGAATCTTGTTGTCAAACCTATTTTAAATGTCTCATGTTAATTACTGAATAGTGTTGTTTTTATAACACCTGTTAAATCACAAATTTGTTAATATCATTAAATCACCATGTGATTCTAAGACTGACATGTACAAATAGAAAAGAGAATTTTACCACAGTTGGTTTTACTTGTAAAATAAAAGCTGTAATTTCATGGATCTAAATCTCACTTCTCTTGTAGCTTAAATATCTCCTCTCTCATCTGCTCTTTATAAATTCTCTTGACACAAACTGAATACGTCCAGCAACAATTTCTGGTTTCGCGTGCATCACAAGTTCTAAAATTAATATCAACGCAGCTCAGAGGAAATGGCATCATTTGTGCATAAAGAATCCAGTTCGAGCCACATTTCAGTGCAAGTTCCAGTTTATTTATTAGAATATTTACAGACAGAGAAAGAGAGAAAGTAAAAGTGACTCCTTTTATAAATCTCTGTTTTCTTTTTTTATTACACTCGTAAAGTAGTTGAATGCCAGCAGCGTTGTTCCACCACACACATGCTGCAGACATGACTTTTCATTAGTGTTGTGGAGAGTTCATCAGTGCTGAGGTCTCCGTGTACGCTTGGTGTTACCCAGGAGAACAACCTCACGTAGTTACTTCACAGGAGAGTGAAGCTCTACAAGAAAGAAAAAGAACGAGTTCTTTGTAACTGTAATTCTTTGTTGGACCTAGCTGTTTTGTCTCCTGAGTAAATCTGAGGGAAATTTTGAGCAAAATTTCACAATAAAGAAATAAAGACAATTTCAGTCTAATGCTGACCTTAGATCTGATCTTTCCTCTGCTGTCTTTCTCTTTGTGTTTCATCTCCTGAGTGAACCAAGGAGTCAATTTGCTGTTAGGACACAACAAATGATGCAAAACAGACGAGACAATGTCAGATTTGATTTTCTGTGTCTTCACAGTCGGTGGACACACAAAAAAAAAAAAAAAGAAAAAAGAAAATCCTAACCCTGAACGAACGATTGTGAACTTTATGCGATGGACCTCAGCACAGTTTGTGAACCTGCGGATGTGTTGCACTGTAAACATCTGTGTGCATCACACTGGGAGCTCATACAGGGCGTGATCTCTCTGCATTGCTGCTGCTGGCCAACAGGTTGTGGTTGTGAACATCACACAACGCATTCAAAATACAGGAAATAATTTGTTGTCTTTGGCTATGAGCCAACGCAGGCCCTCTGATAGGGAGGAGAAAAAAAGTACATTTTGTTTGTGAAATCTTTAACCGCTGCACATTTCCTCTATGACAGAAAAAAAATGAGCTCAGCTGCTTGGACTTCAAGTTCAGATAAATCACCTTTAACTATAACTTAAAGTTTCCAAATGCAGTTTAAGTAGTTTATGATGCAACATTACATCATCATCAGTGAAGACAGGCAACTACGCTGTGCACATTTCGATCACTGTGCTTCTTTCTGTCTTTGCTGCACGATAAATCAGACCAGGTAAAATAAGCATCAGAGGCTTATTATTCCTCAGTGTGACTGAAACCTTCAAACATTCATTTGTCTTTTTTCTTTAAACCCTTTGTAAGTGAACTTGTGGTCGTGTAGTCAGTCCAGATCACTTGATGTCATGTGTGACAAAACCCTGAAACTGCTCGCTGTCACACATCTCACGGCTTAAGACTGACTATATCTGGATATTAGTTGACTAAAGGACACACCACTACATACTGAGTAAGAGAGGAAAGGTGAAGGGTAGTACTTGTATATAACTCGCATATAATTCATATTCAGTGTTGTGGCGGTGGTTGTGGCTAGGATTATATATATATATACTGATTTACAGACACTCCAATTTGAAGTTGTTGAATAAAAGAGTACATGTTGAATTAGTCTTACACACTTGCAAAATATCTGTCTGTACACAGCTTTAAATATATTTTTTTTACAGAGTGATATAGGAACATACATACAGTATAGAATAATTGGGAGTCATTAAAGCCCTCTTCGGTTTAATGGCCAAGTACCTCTGTACTGCCTTGATGTTTTTATTCCACACCTCAGTGTGTAGTTCTGTAAAGGATAATTCCAGTTTATTTCAACAAGGTTTTTTTCAGTAACATTGTAATCACCAACTTGCTAAAGTCTCTGAGGTTTGCGACACTGCTAAAAAAAAAAAGAAAAAGTCTGATATGGAAAGAAACGCAAGCAGTGAGATGATCACACTGTAAACAAGCCATCAGTTCAGCCAGTTGAAACCTAAACCTAAAGTAGTGAGGATGGCTGAAGGGGCAGCCAGAAGAAACATACAACTTATGTTTATTTTTGAGACTTCTTTGAACCTCACCATTTTTCTTGTGAAGTTCTGTATAGGCTTCAGGGTTTCCCCCAGGAAACTGGTTAGCGGAGGTGGTAAAATGCTGCCTGAAGTCTCTCTGATCGGTCACTGATGCAAACAACAAAACACGCAGCCAGTGATATTGATCCAGCTGTTCAGATACTGACCATGATGGGTAAGCTGAGGTGTCTGAGGGCTGTTTTTTTTTTTTTTTTTTGGCCTCAAAAATAATTTGAATTAGATTTGAAATGCTAACATTTCTCAGCAGATTCAGTTCATTCCAGTGGACTCATGACTCAGCTTCTTTTTTTGCCTCAGCTCCAACTTGGGTGAACTTTGACCCACATATTTGAGTCATTTTACCAACAGCAAGCCCTCCTTAATAGACACTTCAGGGAATTTAGAGCGAAATACATGAAAATGGAGGAAGATATCATGACCGGCTAGTTGTGTTGCACCTTTCTCATTTATTTACTGCTCCGGAGTAATGGTTTCCAGGTACGATACAGGACACCATGGTGCAAATGTCCCTAAGCTAATCAGATAATGAGATCAGTAATCTTTTGTTGAATGTTGGCTAGCATGTTAGTGGTTACCTTGCCAAGAAGACATGATGTGTTTTTTGTTTTTTGTTTTTTTTGCATTCGCAGATCTCAGTTTAAGTAGGCTCCACTAGATCATGACTGAACCAGAACAAAACGAGTCCAAGTGGTAATAAACCAGAATTATCCTTTAATCTCATATATTCTTTGACTCCCACTGGAAAATTCTCTTTATTTTTCAAACCTTCACTGACAAACCTGTGTCCTGGATCTTCCTGCTGCCACAGTCATTAGACTATGCGCTCTAATTTACTGCATTTCATCTCATCGGTATCAGACCAGCTAAAATGCATGGGTGGGTGTGCAGGGACATCCCCTACATTAGAAACTGCACATGTAACTGAAAGCCTCAGATTAGCTGACATCAGTGTAACTTTGTTTTTCTTTTTCTCCTTTTTTCAAAAAAGAAGTTCAAGTTCCACAAGCAGATCTCGAAACGAGATTCCACTTTAGATAAAAATTAAACCCACGTATCAAAAGAAGAGTATCGTCTTTGCTTAAACCCTGCAGAGATAACGTTGCTGATTGGAGATGATGGTTCTGGTATCACATCTCCGAGATAGAAATACAGTACACTAAAAAGCCTGCCACTTCTCCCTCACAGCAGGTCAGAAATCTTGATCTCATGCAGTATGTGTTAAAGTTTTTTTTTTTTTTTTTTTTTTTTTTTTTTTTTTGTTGGGTGGTCTGGGCAGTCGTGACATCAAACTGTTTTTGAAGGTCAGATCTTTAGGAAGACCGAGGAGGATCCCAGTTGATAATTTTAAGTCTTTATACAGAAAAGCATCCCATGCAGTGGGATTTCGAACTTCGAATCCTCTATATACAGCTGTGTGCAAGCACATGGGAGAAACATGTCACCAACATGAGACATGTGGTGCATCAACATTTGCAAAAATATATCTTCATATATATTTTTGCCTTACAGATAGACAATATAAATAGTAAATTATACATGGAAAATATATATGGGGACTGAAAACAGATACAATTTATAGGCTATGCTAAATTCAAGTGCTAAGATACGTAGATTTTTTTTTTAACAGGCTGCAAGCATAAAGGTATATTCTGACTAAAATTTCCCTCCACTCATAGAGAAGACGCATCAGCATTAGTGCCCCGCCCTGCAGGGCATCATCAAAACCGCCCTCAGGCTGATCCAAACTTACTTTCACATTCGTATTCCCCAGCTTGTCAGTCGGTTTGTCAGTTGATGAAATGTGACTCTGGAATGTTTTATGCTTTCTTAACTGCCACAGAAACACACTCCTTTGTTTTTAGAAAAGTGAAAGTGAAGCGGCATCAAACCTTGATCGACAGACAATCAATCAGAATTCCTTCAGTGTCATTCTCTCACTCTATGACTTATCACAGTCCCATATGTGTATATGTCAGACCATTTCAATAAGCTGGCTTCTACCAGATCACTGTCCTTGGCACTTACTGCACAGAATCCTCTGCAAAATATACTGTAGTATGTGTGTGAGATAGAAAATTTCCAAGCAGGTGTACAGTATTTAAAGCTGAGTGGTAAGAATAGTCGCCTCAGATCTCCCTGATCGTTTACTCTTGAACACTGAACCTAACGTTTTGCCATGCAGAGCTCCTGAACTGGCATACATGCCTCTCATACCTCATCTTCGGCTCACTTTGCTAAAGTGTACTAAGTGTGAAGCGAAAAACAACACAATACCTGAAACTGAAACTGTCTGAAATCACACAACAAGACTCATTACAAAACAGCAGCTACCAGAGCCAGTGATTATACAGGCAGAGCTGTGGTAAGGGCAATCAGTAAAGGACTCTGCATGTACACTCACAAATCCAAGACGGACCCGTGTATAAGTACTTCCCAAATAAAACCGGCCCCTGTGCCGTTTTGCATCCCTACCTACGGATTTTTGCACATAGCTAACTGGTGCCGAATTGATCGCCTGTGATTCTACGTACGACTCTCCATTTGTCCAGGTCTGCCAGCCTCTTACATAATCTATAAGAGGAGAGAGCAGATGTGTGTGCGGGCTGGTTGCCATGGCAATCAGATCTTGCTGTTCTCCAGGTGGGAGTCAATGTGCTTGATGAGGGCATCGTCAGGGTAACCAACGGGGAATATCAGCTGGCACAGAGGGCAGCTCCGCATGTCACTCTCCTCGGTCTCCATCCAGAGCTGCAGAGCAACACACACACACACACAATTAGACTTAAAGATGATCCACACCTGGTCCTCAGAACTCGCTTGACTAGACTGTGTAAGTCACTGTGGGAGGCAACAAAATTACATCAGTACATGGTGAGTGATCACTTCACTCTTACACAACAGGGACCACTTGGAGAAGTGGCTCAAATAGAAACGTTGACATGAGAACGCTGATATCAGATTTGTGTGTGCATGCTGAGTCCGGAGGCGGGGACACAAATACATTTCTTTTCTCTGTTTCGTTTTATTAATTTTCTTTTTTTGCTGACATTTTTCTTTTCTACTCCTGTTTTCTTCTTTTCTAACATTTGTCAGAAAATGCAGTCTTCTACTTAATCATCTTGCCTATGCATTGTTCTTATTTCAGGAAAAACAACAAACAAAAACCATCATCAACACATGTTTAAAACAACACAATGAACTGACATCTTACAAAGGAAATTTAGACTAGTAATCACAAAAATAATATTATAAATAAATGCACAGACCCTTAATCCGTGTCCTCCCGAAATGCTCTGGAGGTACTTTAGCCTCTGCCTTGTTTCAAACCCATAACCATTTCCCACCAAAAATCCATCACTCAAATAAATTTAGTATTTAGAAATAGAGGCTGCAACCATAATAGTAATAATAATGATTATAGTAATAATTATGACACAGCATTATAGTGGATATTATAGGCAGAAGTCTGGGAATCTATCATTGATCCAGTCTTTGCCAGCTGATATAACGGAACCAGCTCAGCTGTTTCTGATTCTCATTTTTTTGTCACCATGCAAATGGATGCACATCTGTGCAGATCTCCCAGGATCCATGTTATCAGGGTTGAGATTCCAAGTCATCAAACAACAACATCTTTCAGAGTCACTGTAACAAAAATGAAGTCTACCTGAAATTAAATAGCATTTTCTGTCTGCTGCAGCATACATTCAGTATCTGCCGGGTCAAGACTTCACACAACTTTTTTCACACACAGTACGTGACAACACGTGTAAACGGACTCTGACGTGTAAAATCGGTGGAGTTCCCCCTTAAAGGTTAGGGTACCTTCATCATCATGGTGAAAAGAAACCAACATGGTCGGAAGGAAACAGGAAAGGAGCAGTGGTCCACATTTTGTTAACCCATCCCTCCTCCACAACCTCATGACTTGGTGGCTCTATACTGACTTCACGCTACCTTTGCTACCAGTCGCAATGGTAATTCCTACAGCTGGTAGGAAGGTTGCCAGATACAGTTTGTGAACACAGGTTTTGGTTTTAGAGTCTGCACAGACCTGGCAACCTCAGTGTGAAAACGCTGTTGTGAAATTCCACTGGCTCAAAACCCAATAGACACTTTTATATTTCTGCTTATGTACAAGTTAAACAAATGAGACCAAACAATAACCATCTGTTATGTAGCTTCCCTTTTTATGATAAGTTAAACATGTAGCCCGAACTTAATGCACAGTCATTAGATCGAAATCAAACTTCTCATCTCCCCCTCTGAAAGAAAGCAGATATGTTTATTTCTGAAAATGCTTAACTATTCTTTTAAAGGAACTTGGAACTAGGAAGAAACACGGAGAAAACAGATGCCTTGAGATGATTGTGCCATGCAGTGTGAAAAAGCTACACTCAGTGGAAAGTCACTAATACAAAGAATTTCCTGTGAACCAGCTCAGCATCACTGCAGTAACTGCACCTGTGACAAAGCGACAATGGACACATGGTGTCAAATTCACTAAATGTGTAGCTGCACTAACAATTAAATGACATTTTAGTTAAATGTTCTTTAACTCACATTGATTGAAGGCCAGGACTGAGCATGCTCCGCTGACATGTACCCCGGCTGCGGGTGGCAGCTGAGGGTGTTAGGCCTCTGAGGGATGGGGAAGGCTGAGCAGGAAGCCGGGCCTCTCATGACACCGCTGGGCACTGCTGCAGAAAGTGCTCCCAGCGTCCGCGGTGGGCTGATGGGATGTGGGCAGGTCCACTCCTCCTCGTCTTCAGAGGACTGTGGGGGCTGGGGTGCCGGAGTGGAAGGAGGAGGGGGCTCAAAATGAAGGTGAGCCACCTCAGACAGTGGGAATGGCATCTCTCTGGAGTGGCGCATGGAGCTCTCCCCATGGCCCCCGTCTCCTCCTGCACCACCTTGGTGGGGAGATGGGGAGCCCCTGTGCTGCAGTCCACCATGAGGAGAGCCCACATGTTGTGGCTGTTGTTTTGGGTAGCCCTCAATGTAAGGCCGGGGCTTAGGTAGGGTGGAGACAGGGTCCAGAGAGAAGCGGGGTGGGCACTGGTAAGCCGAGGGATCGGCAACCTCGGAGTAACTTCGACGGCCCTGGAAACTGGCCCTCAGGTGCTGGCTTGGCGGCCGGCAGGAGTAAGAGGCCGGTCCATTGTTGACATCCAACAGGGGTGAGCGGCGATGCATGTCCGGTGAGAGTCGCTGCAGCACTGGGGAGCGTCTCTGTTGGATTGGGGAGTGATGTGGCGGAGGTGGGACTGGAGAATGGCGCTGCGAGATGGGCGAGTGGCGCTGGGATACTGGAGAGTGGCGCTGGTGGTGGATGGGAGAGTGGCGCTGAACTGGGGGAACACAGAGGATAAACAAACATAAAATCAGCTCTGAAAAAAAAAAGAAAAAAAAACTGTAAACACCGTGTAGCCTTTTGTGTACTTTTGGTCTGGGGCTCAGTGATGTTTGAGACCATAGTGTGCTTCCAGCTTTGTGGCGGCAGTTTGGGGAAAGCTTTGTTTCAACATAACAATGCTCACATGCACAAAGTCTGGTTAATGAAGAAACAGTTTGGCCATGTAGTGTAAAAGAAGGAGAGATATTTTTGAACCAAATCTGTCAACACGTTAGCATCAACACGTCCTGCTGAGTACTTAGAATATTTTACTGTATATGTGGCTGTCGACACTACAAGCAGAAGAAAATGTCCCTGTTTCACCACTTTTATTATGCTTAGCTCAAATATGACTCTCACAACAGATCACTGCAGCTCCCTCTGGTATGTCCATTGTTGCATTTCTGAAAATGCCAAACAGCTGACATTTGTGGCAGTTTTCTACAAATCTACCTTCCTACAGATATTCAACAAATACAAATGTACATTATGTTCCTCTTTGTATTCATAAAAAGATTCAGATCTGCACAATTGTAGTGTTTCCTGTAATTACACGACATGACTCGATGAGTCAGTCACCCCTGAAGTCACCACTTCAGCTCCACTTCCCATATCAAAGAGGAAACATCTTTTATGGCCAGTTGGTTGAGGTGTTAAAAGGGAGGAGGTGTTTGTTCTCTGAAGTGCTCTCTGAGCCTCCAAATGAGGAGGAAACACTCAAATGGGTCACTTCAGTTTACCCTTACTCTTACAGTGCAACACCCAGGAGGACTGTTACGGCCCCACGCGAATTCCCACGTCCCTGATTATTTCAATAAGTCATGAAAAGTATTTGTTTTGTTGTTAAAGGTAGCTGAGAGGCAATCGTATCACTTGCACGATCCTGTAACTAATTAAGCAGAAGTGCCGTTCAAGCCATATTTTGTAGATTAACGCGACAGAACATGACCTCTGAGAAAAGTCAAGCGGAGTTTGGGGTTTTCTGTGTTTTTCCCACACTTAGCTGTGTAATACGCAGTAATTCGCCGATTTGCGTATCACAGTTTTCCAGTTTGTAAAGGCACTGCATGTGGAACCTTCTGGTTTGTGGTAGGTAGTAGATGCACAGCTGTAAGACATTAGCTATGTGTGCAGGAAGAGAAAGGTGTTGCTACTGTTTAGCACTTGTAAGTTGTGCTCTCCAACTCTCCGTGCTTGCTGCTGTCTTTCAGCCTTACATGAGAATACTGTAGCAGTGAATCACAACCAAACATGTGGAGATGTAGAATATGTGAAGAGTATTTGATTTAAATTTCAGTGGTAAAATTTAAATAAAGACATTTGCTCAAGTTCAAATTTGAGGTACCTGTACTGAGTGTTTCAGTTTCATGCAACGTTATTGTACATTTACTTTACATTTCAGAAACATTATACTTTTTTACTCACATATATTTGACAGCATTTTATGCATTAAAAAAGACTTTGATTTGAAAGGTAACTGTACATGTTGTTAGAAACTGTATACAGTTATATTTTATATAATATTGGATAGTTTTAATCTGTAAAGTGCTTAAATTTGCTCTTCAACAGTAAAACTGTACTTGGACCCTGATGCATCAGTAATAATAATGTTCTTGCATTCATTTCTTTTACTTTTTATACTTTAAGTACATTTGACTACTTTAATATTACTTAAATACTTTTATCTATGTAGGACTTGTACTAATTCTGAAGTATCTTTACAGTGAGGTAATACTACATTTACTCAAATGACAGAATGAAACACTTCCTCCATCGCTGAGGGACTGAGGGGATGCTGATACTCACTTTTTCCACATTACTGATGTACAGTACTCTACATGGGTGCTGTAGATGCTAACCTGGACTAGCCTGCTCCTGTGAGGCTTTCCTCAGGATCTCCGTCTGCTTGGAGCTCAATGCTTGGAGGCGCCCCAGCTCCTCTGTTAACTCGGTGTAGGCCAGAGCCAAATTCACCCTGCAGGAGGAAGGAGGAAGGGAGGCAATTATCATAATTATCATAATCACTGCCATTACAGAATATTACAATGTTGTTGGAGTGTTAATGTATTACAGCCGATCACACTTACACAGTACCCTCTGTTTCGTCATTGATATGTATACCATTGTTGGAAGCTAATCAAAGGCTTTTTAATACAGTAAGATGTGAACACAGTGAACTGCATCACAAGTCCACACTGATCTTCATCTCCACTTTAAGCTCAATGAGCTCTGCAGCACTAACAGCCTCACAAATCAGGCCGGCTAATTGAGAGGCTTATAGGCTTATATTTTTAGAGTCGCAAGTCACAGCACATAATAGAAGTGTATAAAATCACACCATTTCATGCAAGATGTGTCATGACTCTCTCAGGGGCCATACTGACAGAGCAGCTCTATTTCAGGAACCATAAACAAGGGTGGTTGGCTCACAGGCTTCTGTGTCTTTTAACCATGGCAACAAACTGGTTTGGTCCCAGCTCTTCATCTTGAAACTGATCCCACAATATAAATTAACGTGAGCAGAGCATTATAATCCCTCAGCTCATTGTACATCTCTGAGCATCTAGATTATATGTTATAAAGAGTGCTGTTTACTGTGTGTGGCTAAAAGCAGAGAGACTTAGATAGTGTAGGCTGCTTTATGGCAGAGGGTTTTGTTCAGATAGAAAGATGCAACTATACAAGTTAGTCACTGTTTGCTCTAGCTGCCCTCAAATCTGATAATGGACAGCTTATCTCAAATGTACAACCAATTTTTATAAACTCCTCAGTTTTGACCTGAAATTGACTCATACCAGCACTGACAGTGGTAGATTAGAATGTTATTTAGAAGATGAGAGATGTGAAACATTGAAATCTCCTTTTAAATCTGTCGAGATAATCAGTTTATGCTGCCAGCTTTGAGTGCTTTCTCGTATCACGACCGGCATTTCAAAAATTCACATTTAAATGTGCAACTTAAAAAGGAAAAAAGGAAAGAAATGACATGTTTTTTTTTTGTCAATCCATGATCATACGTTTATCGGAAAGTTTAAAAAAAAAAAAAAAAAAAAAAACATCTTATAAACACCTGTCGCGTGATGGTGAGCGGAAAGATAAAGACAAAAAGAGAATGTTGTTGTACATCAGTACCAGATAATAACCGGATCCCTGATCTGATAAAGAACCTCTGGTAACCAATTTAACCTCTTTGTTGATGAGAATTTGACTTGTTATATTTCTCCATAGAGATTGTGGTAGATAAGAAACTACAAACAACACTTGTGTATGTCCTGGGGATTTCTGCTGTATAAGAAGGAATAGATATGAACTTTAACTGCAACACTGGAACCAAAAAAAAGAGAGAAAAATTAAAAAAAAGAAAAGAAAAACACTTATGTATCCTGCCTACACAGCAAATAAAACGGAGTCAAATTAAAAATATGTTCCCCGGCACACCCACGCACTAACTTAATTGAGTCTTCCCACTTGCGTGTGTGAGGCTGCTGCTTGGTTATGTATCAGAGGAACACTGCACATTTTTAGTGCTAATAACAGCAGATTCTTTTTCACTTCTGAACTACAATCTCAGTCTCCACCTTTTTGTATTTTACAGATATCTGCACAGACGTGCATTACAAACAAAAAAAACCAGGATACACGGCTACAAGTTTATCACCCAAAATGTTTTAAGATAATGTCAGGGACCCCGTTTCAAGGAAGCTCACAATTTCGTAAAAACTCATAATAAGTCAGAACTTCCACCAGTTAGTTGTCTTTTGTCACTGGCCCACCTAGTTTTCCACCAACCTGCTATGACTCAGACAGAGTGGGGTATCAAACCCCCTACATTCCCCACCTCATAACAAACAACGCTCTTCTTTGTGGTACGAGTCGGTGGAACCTGATACTAACATTGAAATGATTCAGGGTCATCTGTGCCGAAAAGGCACACACTCCCTGCGTGTGGCTTTGGATAAAAGCCTCCTGAAAACCTCTAAATATATTTAGTGGAAAATAGTAGTACTAAGTAGGAAAATACCAATCATTTAGGTTACTTACTGGCATGGTGGGTGGAGAGTGCAGTGCGATATTCTTATTGAAAAAGCGCCCATAAAATGTAATTTATCCACTTCCTTCCCTCACTACTCTCAGATGACTCTCAGCTCCAGCTCTTACTTTATCTGCCTTCTTTCTAAACGCAGGCCTACACTTCATTTCTTGACAGTTTAGATTCGTGCACCTCTTCCTTTTCTCACTTGTACTATCTCACTTTTCAATTTTGCTTGTGTGTTTTGACAATTTGTGTGAGAGACCCGGGTAAGAGTGCAACACCTCTCACTCATGGTCGTCTGTAGTAAAACTGATGTGTGAACACCTGCACAAGTGCAGACAGGGACAAACTTTAAAGGGTTTCTCTGCCATTGCCTGTTTCAGAAAATCTGTGAAATGGGGTCTCTCTTTATGTCTAAAAATACCACGCACGTTTGCCAGCATGCATCTGCTCTTTTGCATTCATTTTAATTTGTTTCCTTTTTCTTTGCTCTCATATGTGTAACTGCAGACTTACATACTGTACAATGTACATTACAGTGCGTGGGAGGAGTGTGATAACGCTAGTGCAGCATTGATGAAAGCCTTGTGCTATTGAATTGATCAGGCACAAGTGTACATACTGTGTGTGTGTGTGTGTGGGAGATGGACGTGTGGGCTGAAATCTGACCTCTGATCTGATAGGACGTTTCAAAGAAAGCGCCGTCACTGCAGCAGCTGCCTGTGAGGTCTGAGCTTCTTTGTTGGCTCAGAGCAATAATAAATATTCTTTTTCGAACCTGCTGGAGCTCAGTCACGCACATTAAGGACAAGGCCTCCTGTGTGTGGTTGTGATCTCTGGAAAAGGGAAGACATCGCTGGTACATAAAAAGAAACGAATGTTGGTCTTTACCGGTTGCCTCTGGGCTCATGGAGGGCATGTGTTAAACAACCATCAGACCACAGTTGGGGCTTTTCACACTCTGCAGTACATGTTCAGCCGAACACAGAGGTGTCAAACAGCCCTCACGTCAAGCCACAGTACAATAAACAGTCACTGACGAGTTTTGCTACTGTTTAACTTCATTTGTCTTATAATATTTTTAGGGCCAATTATTGATTAAAATGTAGATTGTAGGTTTTTATTTTTCCCTAAAAGCTACACTGGACTGTTCAGAGTTCTGTTTTTTGAATTTCCAATAAGAAATGGGAATTTCACATCAACTCATAATTATCATGTTGTGATTTATTGGAAACAGTTCTCACTTTCTGTGAGCTGAAAAGGGATTAGTCAGTCGCTCTCTATACTGAAGTATGGGGAGGGGGGTGTCATGCCTGGAGGCTGCCAGCCTCTACAGCAGTGTGGCTTGTGGTTGGTGAAGGGAGCTTATTCACGTAGTATTGGTTATGAGTGAGGCAGATGAAAATTCACAAATGTAGTCACGAAAAATTTGACTGGTAACAGAAACTTCTATTATAAAACTTCTGGAAGAAGCAGAAAGGAGAGCTGTGGTAAAGAAGTAAAACATTACAGAAGCACGAATGTTCAGGAACAAGTGGAAGATGAAATTAAATTGATGCTGTTGCATTTACAGATGTTACAGATGTTCATGAATTTACCAGCTGTTGCTTACAAACGTTTCAACATTGTCTTTTATCAAAGACAAAACTGAGACTTTTATTGAAAAAAGCCTCGATTTTAAATAACACCCTTCTCCCCAAACATCATCTCTTCCAGATAATGAGGTGCTGATGATAATTAGGGCAAAGGTGTGTTAATATTTTCCAAAGAACATACAAAATCTGCCATATAAAATCTGTGCAGTTTACACTAAATGAGCCCAATTACAAGAAAAAGTGCCAGGAAACAAAGTATAGGCATTGTAGGTTTTCAGTGGGAGTAAATGATATTGTTGAGTAAAACCAAAAGGTGGCCAAGGTCTGGAAAAAACAGTAGGCTTCCACCACACACTCACTAAAAGCTCTGACTCTCTGCCGCACCATATACTTTCGGTTTGCTCCCCATCGAAACACTTGTGGGGTTTCATTGTGTGGGAGTCAGCTGCCCAACACTGCTGTGGTTTTTCTTTTTCTTTTTTTTTCTTCTACCTGTTACCTGTGACACTCTGACACTTGTAAGCAAACAGTCACGCAAAGTCTGGGGCAATTTCACAAAGTTACGAAGATAAGCTACTTTCTTTCCTCTCAGAGGAAGTTAAACTCGTTTCCCATTTTGGCTGAAAGTGACAGAGAAATGAGTGGAAACACAACCGCTCGAATACTCACTACTGCTGTCATTTTGTTGGTTTCTGGTGTGGAGGATGAAAAGAAAGAAAGCATACATAGATGAGCATGGACTTTCATGCCTCTTAGAGATGAGGAAATGGACAGGAAGGCGTCCTGCTCTGTGTTTACACTGCCCCCTGCTGCACCGACTAAGTTCTTGCCAAACGTCTGTGAGCAAACGTCTCATACAGAAACACAGGTGTTTCAGTTGAATGCACATATAGTAGAATTTACAGTAAATGCAGCTTATCTGCCCAAACAATAATGCTGCTGTGTTAATGCTGCTTTGAACCCAGTTGGTCAGCGATGGAGAGCTTGACTGCTTTCTAATGAGGCCCCTGGAGGTCAGCCTGAGCACACCCCAGCAGGAGAGTAAATGTACTGATGAGCAGCAGCTTCTGGTGAAACATTTCTCCTTTTGCTCTCGTTCCTTGTTTTCTCCGTCGTTGCCGTGGATGATGCTCTTTAACCAACATCTCTCCTGCCTGTACTCCTCCTGTCCGTCCACCCTCCCTCCCACCACCCAGAGATTGGCTGCGATCACTTACTGCTCATCTCCCACCTTCTTTATCCACTCCACATCACACTGCTTGCACGGAGAAGTCATTTCCTGCCGAAGTAGAGCGTGAAATTAGATTAGCATGCAGGTGCTGGTAGAATATTGGACAAAATCTGTCAGAAAGAGCCTGTCGAGACAACGTATTCAGATTTAAAAAAGGTGTGAGGATAGAGCGTCTTTGGATTGATAATTATGCTTCGAGCACTGTACGTGTGTTTTCTGTGTGTTTAGCTGTGGAACTGTGAACTTTTTTTCTCTTTACATATGTAAGTAAAGCCATTAAAGAAGCCCCATTGTTTAGCAGTGTTGTCTGATTTTGAATACAGATGCTGTTTCCTGTGTGTTTGTTCTACACAGGCAGTTGATTTCCATGATGGTGTAAATGTGGTATTCTCATAAACCTGCAGTAACTTTTTGGCTCAATGATTTTGGACGCTTGGGGGCAGCAGAAACATCACTGATATTTTATCACCTTTTAAGTTGACATGAACTTAGGCTCCTGTTTCTGGCAGCCTGGCAAATGTAAGTGGAGTGTTCTCCCTCTTTTTTAGCTCTGTTTTTGTTCTCTACAAACACCTGAGGGAAATATCTGAGTGTTTAGCTGCTAAATGCTGCACTGTGTTCACCAGCTGGTTTCTAACTGTGTGTCTGATCTTTGGTGCTGAGCAGGGAGAGCACAGTGGGTTTTTAAAGCTGTTTCTCTAAAGACGTTGCTATGAGAGCAGCAATGAACCACAACGGTAAAGTCGTGGTCCAGACAGCTACACGATGAGCTGCAGAGTCAGCTGATAACTCTCTGTATGTTCATGACCATGAATGACACCGGTCATATTGTCACATTGTTTTCAAATTCTCATTTGATATCTTGTTATTGTGAAAATATTGATTATAGGTAATTTAACCATACCCTAATCATTGTTTAGTAGTAGATACTGTAGAGATAAATAAGTTGGTAAATGTGAATGGAACATGGGGTTTTGCAACCAATATCAGTTTTCTCTCTGGAGATAAATTTGACCTTTACATTTTTCACAAATCCATTTAGGATAACTCTGGAGTGCATCATAAGAAAGTACTGGGTTTGGTTGCTCTTAGTTGCTCGTGCTTAGTAAGCTCCACCCTTGTGACACCCCAGGCAGTTGAAAACCAACACTGACCCTCTCCCTCTGGCTGTTCTGTATCTGTCTTATCTCCTCCTTCAGTCTCTCGCACTCCGCCTTCAGCTCCTCTTCCCGTTGACACGCCCCCTGGGCCTCGTGCCTCGCCCCCTCTAGCTCGGCCTCCAGCCGCTGCAGCTTCAGGTCGGACAGGGCGTCCAGGCTGCGGGAGCTCTGCAGGGTCAAGGCTGGACAGTCCAGCACTGGTTGGAGGAAAGAGAGAGGGAAAAAATGTAGACATGAAATAGAAAAGACAACGCCACGTCTTCATTACTTTCCCCTCACTAATGCAGCGTTCTACCGTCCACAGTTGTTGTACAATAGATAAGTATGAAAGAGCAAAAGAGCTGACTTCTTCCAAGGCCAGCATCTTTCACTTTGTACCTGGGTGATGTGATCTGCGTGGGCATGTTAGTGATTCAGCTCCGCTCACACAGACTCAGTCCTTGAGCCAGAAGACAATGTAACAGCGCAGCAGTATCATCTTTTATATCCCAGCTCCTCCTGCCTCCTCACCTCCTCACTCATATGTGCAGTCACAGGTACACACACTGTACGCAGTCTGCACTACAAGATATTTTCACACATTCACCCTCATTCATATGCACATACAGTCATTAATCAATATTGTACTTTACTACCTCACAAACTCTGACTCCTCACACACGGATGAAGGAACAAAAAAAGCTTGCAGACTGATTTTTCAGCCTTTACAGTGCTGCCTATACAAAGTGATACCTTCTCCTCATCACAGCACACCAGCAGCACAGGCATCTGTTGAGGTGGCAGTGACACATTTCTTCCATGTTTCCATCAGCCACCCACGTCGTCGAAGAGAGCAAAGTTTAGCATCCACTGAGTCTAGAGCAGCTAATGTTCTGAAACAGAAGTGTAGTGGACGACATGTTTTATCTTGAATTTAGTGCTGCGGTCTGAAAACGAGGCAGCCCGCTGAGTTGGTGAGACTGTTCCAGAATCGGATTTTATTCACATGCTTTTTTTTTTTAAATCATCAGATGTACAGTGACTGTAGTGGAACGTTGCCTTGTTTGAAGCAACTTTGAAACTTTTACATTTTTGATACAGGAATTAATTTGCATTGTAAGTCAAATCAAATAATCTCACAGGTTTTCCAGCATTTGGTCACAGTCTAGTCACAATAGAGATCACTCAGCAGTGCAGATGGATGCAACAGGCTGAATGATACAGAGAAATGCTTTCAAAATGTTTTTGAAGCCAGAATGATTGAATTTCAATGATTAGCACCCGCGTAGATCACAGGTCTCTCTGCTGCGACTGTGGCTGGGGAGCTGGAACAAAATGTCCAAGCTGGGTTTCTCCAACAGGCCGAGGATTAACCTGACCTCAGTTAAAAAGCTTTCCGGCCAGATTGTGGGATTTGATTAAAGATTGAGCGATAGAGAAGAGATGAGCAGCGATAACTGGTGTCTGGGTGTTTTCTTTCTACACAAAAAGAAAAACGCCTTTTTGTGCAGTCTCACCTTTCTCCTGCACTAATTATCAAAATGAAGCGGGTGACACACTGCATTATGGATGAATGTCAGATTTTCAGTATTGCATCAACCAAAATACTGAACCAGCAACAACAAGACAAAGAAAGGTGCTAAGATATAAAATAAATAAAAGAAATATATAAGTCATAAGGTATATGAGTCATTTCATTCATGAATGCTGTGTCACCTTTGTAATTGTATTAGTGTGGCTTTTAAAATTTAGGTCTGAATGAATAACAGCAAGAAGATTTCTGTTTGGGGTTTTAGTGATTGACTTTTCTTTTTTGTTCCTCAGCTCCAGATACAGTTCTTTCAGTTCAACTGGAGACATTTTTTGGTACATCCAGTCACTGATCTGTGACCTGACATAGATAGGGACAGAGATAAACAGATAAACATCCTGCGTTACTTACTGTGTGTGTCTGGGCCGGCGTGCAGCTGCAGATACTGCATGTCTTTGCTGTGCAGCTGCATGTTGAGCTTCTGCAGGGAGCTGTCTCTCTGCCTCAGAGCTGACTCCAGGTTCAGGATACGCTCGACATGCTTCTCCACCAGGCTCGTCTGTAACCACACAACACCACAACACCCGAAATCACCAGTTACACTGTGAGTAAACAGCCTTCATTACTTAACAGACGCTATACACATTGTTTAGCATTTGCACCACACAGCCTGTTACAGCTGAGATGGAACAAATGTTTGTCTTTTTCCCTGCTAGAAAAGTTTTCTTTGTTTTGTATTTATTTTTTAGTCACAAAAATAAAAACAAAAAGTGAATAAAACAGAAATGTGAGGACACACTCACACAAACGCACTCATATCTATATATAGAAATATGTAGGTGAGTGAGTGAGTCAGTGAGTGCACTGCTGGAAGGTTACAATCAATGAGGCCCAGTAGGTAGATGGAGCCGCAGCTTTAGGTGACACTGACACTGGGTCAGTCTTTGGCAGGTGGCAGTTCCAACATGGCTGGCTCACCTCATCCCGTAATCACTCTGACCACTTAAAACTGCTGAGGCTGCTCAGCGTGAGCTGCTCAGCGGACTTCACTCTCGTATGAGGTAGTTTATTATCACAGAGGGGATCTGGGGGAGACCAGCCAGCCAATCTGTTCAGTTGGAAGCCTCTACCTGCTCTGGATCGACTTTGATTTGTAACCACTTACAGTAATGTGTTCAAAAAATAAGATTCTCACAGTTTGAAATCTACCAACAAAATGACTCACAAAATAAAGCTAAAAGCTAATTTTAGTGTGTTTTCAATAGTAGGAATGTGCAGGAGAAAAAAACAGTAACACTGATTTGCTGAATTTAGTCTGTTTCAAAAAGGATTTACAATTTAAAAAAAAAACAACAATCAGGTGTGTGAGAATACATTTTACTGATTGACTCTAAAATGTCTCTTCTCTTTGAGGGACTGTTCAATCACAGTAAGATGCAATGAAAAAAGTTTTCTCAGGGGTGACTACAAAGAAAAACTCCTTTACATTCAGATGGATGACCATTAAAATCTGAACTTGCAACAGTATGAGTCATTGTACAGTGTTAACTTTATGGAATATTACCCATAATAAAAATGTGAAATGTGAAATGTTATTTATTTTATTTTGATACAGAGAAACAGAGAGACACTGAGATCTTTGTAAACACATCAAGATGTTTTTAGGAGGTTTGAGAGGCAGGTGCTAAATAAATTGTCCTGAAAATTAGGAGGAGCATCCTTTCAATGTGTACATGCCGGAGACAGATGAATAAAAGACAAAGATCCTGTCCAAAGATATCTTGAATATTAAAACATAGTGTGGGTGAAGCTTCAAAAACACTGGACCCTACGTGTTCTGTGCGACTTTCATTGAATAATCTGCGTAAACACCCACATTTTACAAAGTCTGTGTGTCCAGCTTGTAACACAGGTTTCTGTTATGAATTTGTAATCTCAGGGTCATTTTCTCTGACTTGACTAAGCTTCCCTCCAGAGCTGCAGAACATATTATATATATATTATATTATACAACTGTTCACTGGCTGAGTAGTGCTATACTTGTGATGGGTAAACTGAGCCTTGTGCATAATGTTTGTGGATTACTGATGGAGATGATCACTGATGGAGATGTGCATAATTAAGGTGCATTAGCGATAAACAAATGTTCATGATTTTAAACCATGCTGAGTTTTACATTTTATATCCGTCCCTCGTCATCAGAGTGTGAATCTGTAAGAATTAATTAATGGGCCATATGGCTCCTGCGTAAAGCGGCGGTAAAATAACGAACACACAGCGCAGCGAACTGAATAATGTCTCTGACCATCTTGTCGAGATCCCTCTGGAGGTTGCTCTTCTCCATGTGAATCTTCTCGTAGGCCTGGATCACATCCTCCAGCTGCTCCTCTCTCTCCTTTCTCTTCTGGAGCTGAAGCCGAGATACAGAGAAAGAGAAGCTGACATACATTTACTTTTTCTGTCCTTCTTTTGTCACTTTTCAAACTTCCTCACAAAGATAGAGAGAAAAGAAAAACACACACCAAAAACTTCTATTGTCAGAGTCATCAAATGTGTCTCTTAAGAAACTGTTGTATAACCAAGCAAATTTAGGACACCGAAATCCTGACACCTCAGCATGTACAGCAACGCCTCCCCCATCTCGACAAATGGATAAAACATGATTTCAACAATTCAACAGTGTTCAACACTATTTCAAAAGAAAAAAAGTTTTTGATGTCCCGCTGATCTATTCTCCTCACACTGTGGCATAATAAGGGGGTGAATATCAGTGGATGCCATAATCACATACCATCTGACACAGCCGAGACACAGTGACACACACAAACGTTCACAGCAGATGAGGACACAGGCGCGAGATTCGTTTATTTATTTTTTAAATGGAAGAATAATGTCAGTTCAGACAGAGAGTGAGAGTGGGAGCACTGAGGCCTCACCCATTGTGTCTGCAGTAACATATGCTGCAGAAAACTGGCACCAAGGTGAGGACGGCTTGTCAGCAGCATCGTGACGGAGGAGAGCAGGATTACTCCACACACACACGCAGAAACTAGACTTTGTTCTAAAGATGTTCTCATTATTACCTTTTAATTTCCACTTCAGTGTGGATGCTGTATGTGGGATTGGCTTGTTGTGTTAAATGTCAGCTTCAGAGCTGTCTGTTTTTATTCTGGTTCTTTTCTCAGAGTATTTTTAGTTTAATTGGTCTTTTTACAAACAGCAGCATAAAACACTTGATATGATTGCCGCAGTGAGAAACACGGCTTTTCCAGTTTGAATGTTGCTTCAGTTTAGATACATGAGAGGAGGCGAAAGATGGTAAGTGTCAGTAAAACTGCACAAATTTAAAGGATAATTTTGTTGTGACATGAGCCGCTTTCCCACCAAAGGTGACAAATTTTAGCCACATTTCCAGAATCTTGGCAAAAGAAAATGTGAATGAATGCATGTTTCCATCCACGACTATTTAGTAGGAGTCATTGAGATAAACTGATTAGCCATTGTAGAAGAAGAGGGGGCGCGACAAGAGGATGTAATTAAAAGAACCGGTCAAATGATGGTACATTAACGTTTCCACCTCAGTCAAGTGCAAAAGCTTGAAACACACTAAGTGAAACAGGAGCAGTCAGATGATCGACAGGTTATAAACAAATGATCTGTCTTTATTTAGAAATAAAATCTGAATTAAACTAAATCCTTATCCATTTGTCATTATCAGTTCCTAAAAAAAAAAACGCAAGATGGGCCTGGTTCATATTATATTTAGTCAAACTGGGGTCAGGTAGAGTCCTATTGAGTTTCTGCAGGTCTCCAGTGTGAGTGTCATTATGTCCAATACAGACAGACTCTGAGTCAGCTCTGATCACATGCTGGGTCGTAATTATTGCAGGCTTTTAAAGGTGAGACGCAGAGTGTGAACTGTGAAGTGTAGGAAAAATGACATGTAGTGCTGCTCTTTTCAACCACAGACCTGTGTTAGCTGCGTGTTAGCTGCGTGTTGACAGCGTGTTGTGTCTCCAAATGACTTGAACTGAACAGACAATGGAAACAAACACTGAAATTAGTCACTGTTATTATTATGCCCAGATCAACCCCAGGGCGACCCCAGGCCACAGTGAGCTGTTTACTGTTTACTACCAGGTACTGCTGTGGTAATTGGTTTAAACACTTTAATGGAGGAATATGCAAAATATAAACACAAAGCTGAAATAACAAAGGTCTCAAGACCAAGTAATAAAGCAGGGTGTATTTTAAGGCCTTCCTATTGGTAAAGTCACCACTTTACCAATAGGAAGAGGCTGTGTGTTTAGGTGTGTGTGTGTGTGTGTGTGTGTGTGTGTGTGTGTGTGTGTGTGTGTGTGTGTGTGTGTGTGTGTGTGTGTGTGAGACGAGGGGGGGGCGTCCTGTCCCAGTAGAGCATGCTCAGTGAGCCGTGGCACATTTCATCACTCTGAATGGCCGGTGTCAGAGCCGTGTGACCTTGTGTGTCCCACGCTAATCGTTTCTGCTGCTCCCTTAAACCATTTCCTTCCTCTTTCTTGCTCTCTAGCTCCCTTTACCGCTGCCACTTACCAGTTTCACCACTACCTTCCTGTGTCAGTTGTTTCTTATTTCTATTTCCCCACACCCTTGTTCTCACAGTCATAGAAATAGTGGAGTTACAAGTGAGGGAAAGTAGTCGTCCAGGCACATTATGGGTGCTGCCATTCTCTTCACTCACCTTATTTTGCATGGCAGTAAAACTCAAGTGAAGAAAAGTAGTATGACTCTTAGTCATTCTGAAATACAGCCGTGTGTTGCATGCACAGATCTTAATATCTTAATATTTTAAATCATGCTGTGTATGTACTAAATAGTACCTATTTATTTGAGAACATGTGATCTCAACATACGGTGCGGGATGTGTTCGAAAAGACATGTCGTCTCTTAGTTTTTTTCTTGACGTATACACATTCTGCAAAATCTTGGCCAGGTTTTGTCCCAATTATACCGCGTCTCCAAAATAGAACACCAGTGTGAAAATCCCATGTCACAGTGCTCCTTGGACGGTTTCTTAAAAACACCCAATCTCAGTAATTTTGCTTGGACAGCAGCTTTAGTGCTTAATTAGTTCTGGATGTCTTTCAGCATATGTCAGCCAGGGTTGGCCTCAATTCACTTTTAATTCAATTAATTCACATGCAGGGAGGGATTTCTGCAGAATGCAATGAGAAAAACCTTTAGTGCGATAAGGTTTTCTCTCTAGTACCGAAATAAAAAATGAAAATGGATTTATAGTGAAGTGGATTTTTCTCTTAATTCTTACATATCCCATCATGCCTCTGCCTTCTCTCATAACTCCTTTGTCCCTCCCTGCTGTCCTCATGTCTCCTCTTACCTCGTGGGTCAGGACGTTGACTCTCTGCTGCAGGTTGCCATTTTCCGAGTGCAGCAGCGCCGTCTCCTTGCTCTCGAAAGAGCAGTAGGAGTTTGTGTCCTCCCCGAACTCGCTGATCATAGGGAACTGCAGAAACAACAAGGAAAAGGCATTAAAAAAACACAAGAATAGATGTGTAATAATAAGGATGTGGTTAAGATGGAGTGTGGAACATGGTATAGTGAAATAAACCCTTTTGCTTATTTATAATTTTTGCTTGTTTGCTTATGCTCCTTTTTTCTGCTGTATTCTGCAATTTTTTCACATGGGGATCATTAAAGATTCATCGCGCATCATCCGCAACTTCTGTCTGGCCCAGATCTCACTCAGAGAATCAGGGTGTTTTATCTAATGTCATGTTTTTCTCTTGAACTAGATTTTATTTTTCAGTTCACATAAACTAATCACAGAATTTACACAACAAGTTCTTTTAATCATACTTTTTAATTTCATCCCACACAATGAAAGCTGGGGAGGGACCGTGACTCAGCTGTTTGTCAGTCCATCAGTTAATGTCTTTGTCCATCTGTCCGCGCTTATTGACGAAACTCTTGAGAATGATAAATACTCTTTCAAGAATCACACTGACTGGCACAAGGGTGGGTGCTCAGATGGTCATTTTAATGCTTTTATGCCAATCACGATATCTCAGACGCTGCTGACTTCATTGTTAAAGTGTTCTATCTCATTGCGCCACAATGTAATTTTGAAAATTACACTGATTAACCAACATGTTTTAATCAACTGTAAATTTAGAAAAATATCTGAAATGCTGCATTTTGATTCAAAACTGCAGAAAATGTTGTCTGCACATCACAATGTTGGGGATGCACTGATTACAGCCTCCTCACCGTGTTTTTTAATTACTGAGTTAAACTCATAGGATAACAATTGAGCTTTATGGCTCAGAGGAATAGGAGAGATCAGGTTACTTGTACTTTCTTTTAATGGAATTTGTTGTCAGGAAAAAAAAATGTACGTAGAATATCTCCAGACTTATCCTTTAAGCACCCAGAGGCAACATAATTCTATCTTACTTCCTCACCACGTCATCATTCATGGGGGAAAACATATTTACTGTTGTGTAAAAGGTGCAACTGTGTTGGAACATCATTACAGGAAAACGTTGAAAATATGCAGAAATAACTGGATCCTATGCAGCTACGATGGTGCGGATATGACTGATTATGTAATACTAACTTTGTTCAGTATGCTTTAATGGGCCGTGCCACATTTGCTGTTGTTTTACTTATGTAGTGAGCAATTTGTGTAGTTACAGTGCTAAACTGCAGAATCCTGTGATAGAAACACAAGACAAGTTATATAACTACATGTGGTTCGACCTAAATGAACACATTTACATTTAGAGTGCCTATAAGCATGGAAAGCTTTTCATTTTCTGTGTGAAGTCACTGCTGCTGATGCAACGTCTATTTGAGGAGCAAACAGCCCTTTTCCATTTAGCAGAACCTCTCTGGGCTCAGTTTAACAGTAAATGTTCGCAACATGGGCAAAATCCCCCCAGGGGGCCCAAGAATTCTCACAGTGCCGAGCATCGGGAACTCTAAGCCAGAGAACAACCTCACTTCAACCCATGTTCAAAGTAGCGGGAAGCACTTCCATCTGCATCATTACAGCAGCTGCACTCAGGCATCTTATATTTAGAGGACTCCAGCAGAAACACTTAACACTTCACATAAAAAGGGCTTGAAGAAACAGGATATTTCTATCGCACACAAGGGGGTTTGGACATTTCAGGAGTCAATATTGTGACGTCCGTATTGTCTAGATTGATTATCCAAATCTAAAAACAGGCACATGCTGCATTTACAAAGGCACAGGTGTGACAACTCCTACTCCAAACAGCTAACATCTGCACCTGTTCTCCCAAAATCAACACCTGTCTCTCTGGGAATGGGCCCTGAACAAACTGCCACTTGCGAATAAGTCAACAGCGCCATGCCAGCCTGCAGCCTTCAGTAACAGCTGCTCACTAAAGGGAAGCAGGATTTCAGCTCTGACACATATGTCAGGAGCGGAAAGGCTGAGTCAAAGTTCATTTCCATCAATTTGAAGTTTTCATCTCGTTCAAATCAATTCAATAAACCTCTAAATCCAAAAAAATCTATCAAAATATATGAAAACCATCATCACTGATCATCCGGTTTCTATGTCAGTCCCCTGAGAGTCGAAGCTTTCTGGAGTTTACACAGACGTTCAACGCCAGCATCACAGAAGATTCAGTTTCCCTACCAACGTTATCTCTTGTACTCTTGTACTTTGAGTACAGCCGCCTCTTTGAACTTTTTTTTTTTTGAAGCATTTCATTTCCCCTAAAAAAAAACCAAGAGCTGAGCTGCTCATACTACTCTCTCCAGCAGTGTAAACAGAACGGCTTGTTCAAGGTCCTCGTGCACCTCAAGTAAAAGTGGGCGACATAAGCTGAGGGGGAAGTGGGTACATTACATCTTCATCACCGTATAATTCCTAGAATAAGTAGAACACCAGAGACTAATGATAATAAGAAGAAAATCCAGGGGTGGATTTCTTTTTCTTTAATCCTCCTCTGTTCTTAATTTCAGCAGTTTTTTTCTCCCTTGTTCTTTATCTCCTTTTACTCCCTCATTTCTCTTCTTCTTTCTTACACCACATCTCTCTGCCCATTTAAGTCCCTCTTTCCTCTTATTTTTCCACTTTTCTTCACTTTCTGTCCTCCCACACTGTTCCTTTATGCTCATTCGCCCCACCTACCCCTCTTCTATATATCTGTCTGCCGGTCCGAGTAACGACTTTCAATAAATGAAAAAACAAACCAGGCTTATCGTAGTCAGTACCTGAGACCTTCAGTCTGATGATTAGTTTTCCAAAATGCTGTATTATTAGACTTTGTGATGCAGCTTTGAACTGAAAACCCTTCACCTTGATCTCATAGATCTTGAGCTTCCTCTTGATACTGGTGTTCTCTCGCTCCAGGCAGGCCAGTCTCGTCTTGATGTCCTGATAGGCCGTGATAAGGGCAAAGTGTGAGGCTGAGTAGACGTCGTCTGGGGGCAGGGGCGAGGAGCGCCATGCCACGCTGCCGCAGCCATCCTCCTTCAGGCCCCCTGCGTCGCCGCCTCCTCCCAGCAGCCCCAGCTCCCCTCCGCCAAACAGAGACTGCATCACTCAGAGCCTCAACCTGAGGACAGACAGAGATTTGCTTATTTATTATTAAATCATCAGATTCTTTCCATTCAATTAAATGTACCCACCAAAAATAACACCATTTCATCCTAAAAACATCAAGCAGGCAGCTACTTATAACAAACAAAAAGGAACAAAGCAGCTGAGAGCAGTCAGATTTCTGGCACACACACTGTAAAATATTCAAAAGCAAAGTGGGTACAGAGAAGCACAGGAGGGAGACTGAGGGACACTGTTACTCCATATGAAATTTCAAGATGACCCAGCACCTTACTGTGTCTGATCACTTCAGATGTAAATACAGTCATCCAGTTAGCCACACCATCACACTGAGCATGTTTACGTGCACACTCGTATTCTGGATTCCATCATGTCTGGTTTATGATGAGTACAATCAAAAAAGAAAAGCTGATTTTGAATCACGCTGCCTCTAAAGTTTGCTTCATCTTCTGTCTGAGAAGAACAAGTTGGTGCAAAGATGCACTTCAGTGGACATTAACAGACACAAAAAACGAAGCTTGAGCAAAGAATTCAGCCTTAACCTGAGTCTTCATGACTCTGCAGGAAAATAACAAAGAAATACAAATGTGGTTTTTCAAACAGCTGCCTGCGACAGTTCAAAAAAACGCGATGAGAGTGGTGAGAACGAACCCAAGATAAAGAGAAAGTAAACACCCACAAAGACCTAGAACAACCCTAAACAAGGGGACAAAACAACAACAACAACAAACACAAAGCCATTACAAAGAAATGGAAAATGACCACAAAGAGACATAAAACTGCCAGAAAGGGACGATGTTCAGTGTTTAGCCACTGACCCAAACACATGGCAGCTACTGATCAGAAATCTGGATAAGATTTTTAAATGTCTTTTCTCAGAACTGGGATAAAGGCCACGAGGTTTACACACATACAACCGGGAAACTCCAACACCCGGAACATAACCAAGCAACTAATGAGCATGTAAACATTAATTTTCTCTCGCAGATAAAAGCCTTAGCCTTAAGAAGTTCAAAGCCATTATACTCCTTCCACGTTTGTCTTTCAGCTTAGACTCCTAACATTTTTTGGTGAGAGTTCTCCTTTTGGGAGAATGAGTAACCAGCACATGTGCTGAAGCTGATATGTTAATCAGACTCTGATTTACATATGAGCCTCACTCGTGCTCTTGTTCCATGTCACAGTACTTAAAAAACATGAGCTTCGACAGCCTACGCTCCTTGAGTGGCATGATGGATGAGCTGGGTAGTTCTCTGACCATTGCTGCATAACAGCCAACCGGCCTTGCCCCCACCCCCCACCCCGAAGACTCGAGGCGGTGCTGTCAAAAGTGATAAAAGGCACCTGTGAGGTCGCGGCCCTCTTTATATGCAGCCACAGTGAGGGCGTGCACAAAAGTCATACCAGACATAGCTGGGCACACCAAGAACAGTTTGATTTACGGGTGCTCAGAGAGTTATACAACAGCTAGTTGATTTGATGTATACTGGAATGGATGCCTTCCTGACTCCCAGCGTTGCCTTGTGAGTCAGCGATTGCCTACTGAGCTATTTTCATCTGCTCCCTTCCTCCACGGTGCTATTTTCCTTGTGTTTCGAGAGAGAGGGGGAATAAAGTCTCATCCAATCTACGGCTCTTTTCCTCGCTGGTCTAACAGGATGATCCAAAAGCACTCCCACATGCACAGGCGTGCGCACAAACACATGTCTGTGCACATGCAGCCAAAAACACCAGAGAGGAGCAGCCGCACACAGAGAAAAATACACGTGTGCACAAAAACGCCCGTTTGATCAAACAGACGACACCTGCCTGACGAACTGTCCACTACCTGCCCAGCACCAAACACCAGACAGACAGACAGACATGTTAGCGACCAGCTGGAATATTCAGCAACCCGGGAGCCAGATGTTTTTCTCAGGAGTCGATGGTTGACACTGTTACGTTTTAGAAGGAACTGAAAAGCAGCATACAGTGTTTTAGTTATTTGTGGAGCAGGATGCTGACACTCCGGAGGGATGCTGACTCTCAGTTTAAGCATGTTTGTATATGTTGTGGCTTCACCAAAGCAGTTCAGTCAATTATGCTTCTTGTTTTTTTGCATTTGGTCTTAAAATGACCTTCAAACTGAGAACTAAAGAACTGCAGCAGGTGCCACAGTGGGGCTGTGTTTCTGTTTGGATGCATACTGTATGAGAAAATGGATGTTAAGGGCCTTCGCCTTCACTTTGTTATATGTGGTGACCTCATTTGCATAAAAATCCTATGTATACACCATCCACCTACATTCAGGCTTGAGGACATAATTATCCATAGACCACAAATCTGATAAAACCACCAAGTGGATATTATGATTCAGTAGTTTGTGGAGTACATATTCACATTCTATATCCTACATGGAGCTGGAAATACATTGGTTATATGTATATATCAGGAATGCAAGAAAATACCTTTATCTCTACCATGGACCGGCTCACATGCTCCAGTAAAGAGTGACCACAGATAGATGTGGCCTCAGACGGGATAAAATAAAGGACAGGGGCACAAGAACATCCATTTTGTCTGTGCTCCTCTCATTGGCAGCACAGAAATGAGGCATTTATCACACACATACACTCACACAGCTCCTACTAAGCTTCCCTTCCCCGTCCTTTCCTGTGCTCTCTGCTCCTCTACCCAAAATATCCCTCATCCAGCTTCATCCAGCCCCCCTCCCTATCATGCACAATCCACTCTGTCTCCTGGACCTCAGGGCTCATTTGCTGAGGCTCTCTGGGCCCCACTGGACTGTAGAAGTGAAGGCGGACTCTTCCATCCCAACCAGCTCCCTGCTTCATTATAGTGATTACCACAAGAAGTCATACATTACCAGGAGCCCACATGGCATACGCTGTTCCACTGAGACCACCTCTGCCGTTCCCTTCCTTCCTTCCTCTTTTCTTTCTCTCCAGAGATTAAAGAACCACTCCCTTCCATCTATGTCACCGTACTGATCACAAAAAAATCTGTTTCATAAACCACAAAATTGTGCTAATGTAGCAGTTTCAAGTTGTTCAGGAGATTCTTCTAATGTCAGGTGAGTCTACGTGTTTTCCTCTGGGAAACTGTTCAGCAGAGACTGTAAGCCCAGGACCAAACCCAGGACCAAACCCAGGATCTGACGCAGCTCATCTCCTGATCAGTTTAGCAGATTTTAGCCTTAACTGTAATCATTTCCCCTGAAGGGTAATGTTTTATTTAAGACAGTGCAGGGCGACCCTGGTCTATTAAAAATGTGTTTTCATTTAGTGTTCCACCGGGGCATCAGTCTCCCTAAATTTTCAGCTTTCATTAATACTTACTGAATATAGTTTTAAAAAATGTTTTACACTCAGCGCGTGAGGAAATGGGAATCAGATCAGTCACAACCTAATGTTTTACCATTTTTAGCCATGTTAGCGGCACAGCTCCATGGGTAGCAAAGTCTGTTTGATGGGCCGGTGGTTTGGTTCACCACGTTGGTCCAGACTGATAACAACTCAACAACTATTGCATGGATTGCCATGAAATGTTCTATACACATTCATTGTGCCCAGAGGATGACTCATAGCAGCTCTGGTGTTGTTTTCATTTTTGTGTGTGTGTGATTTTTGGCTTAGAGTGAAATGTCTTGACATATAATGGTATGGACTATGGATATCACTTTGGTGATCCCGCTGCTTTTCATACCGCGCCATCATCAGGCCAGATTTTTAACTTGTGTAGGACTTTGGTTCTTGGCTGAATATCTGTAATGCTAATAACAATCAAATCAGCCTCAGCTGAGTGTGCTGATTCACTAATATTAGCATGCTGACACAGCAAACTGAGGAGGTGAATATGGATTGAATTATACCTGCTCAGGATCAGCATGTAAGTATTGTCACTGTGAGTATTATATTACTATGGTGGGGTGCTATCACTCCCATCATGCTCCAAATGTTGCATGAGCATTGATGTTTCATGTATAAAGATTCTGCCATGTTTGGATGGAGCCTTTATAAAATATTTTAAATAATGCAGATGCTTGTTTGAATACCAGAAGTCATTACTCCATGAGACGAGTCAAGCCAGCAATGTCACACATTTTAGAACTGAAAACGACTGCAGTACGTCGGGATTTGATTCATAGCTGCGTCTCTTCTGTTTTCCTTTGCCGCCCTGTTAATAGAAAATTAGTTTTTTCTGACAAGGACACAATGTTGGTGTCCCCTATTTCTTTACAGATTCCAAACAAATACAGGACTTTACATGCAAATCCATGTTCTTCATCTCAGCTGTTAACTGAAAAAAGCTCAGAAAAAAGAAAAAACTCCAAAAATTCAAAACAAACGAACCTACGGCACAAACTGACTACGGAAAATTAATGAATGTCAATCAGACAGACTGCAGTTACAATTTGGAATTTGCTTTTTCACTTTTTTTACTTTTACATTTCACATTTTTCTCTATGGTTGAACTGTGAGGTTGTACAATACTATTACATGCAGTTACTTCATAAGTGTAATATTGCAAACACTTGCCATATCCTTGATTTAACATGACAAACAACAGCTGCAGTAACCCAGAGTCTCAGCATGGTATCCCACGATGCATTAAAAAGAACAAGCCTCATCCGTTTACAAACATTCATAACCCAATCAAATCCCAGAGCTGGGGCTTTCTGTAAATACTCCAAATCGTATTTTTGGGATCCTTTGAGGATTGAAGCAACAGATGATTGTTCTCTCAATGGGAGATCTGTTTGTGTCTGCCTGTTAGCTAATCACGGATTGTAGAGGAACATAATGGGACAAATCTCCTCTTACAGATGTTAATACTGATAAATTCTGGTCCGGTTCTTGTTTTGTGGCCTGACTCTTTCACTAAAGAAAATGAAACTCCAGTATGTAAACAAAAGCTATTATTTCTTTCTCCATAAAGCCTGTGCATGCATATATACAAGGTTCTGTCTGTGTATTTCTGTTCCTCTGCGCCTCTGTTGTTTCCAAGGGCATAAATATATAAGAGCAGTAGAAATCATGCCAGCTGGGTCAAGGCTGGTTTTCCGGTGAAAACAGAACCAGGATCAAAGGGGAAACTGGGGGACTGAGTCCCTGCAGACTGGGATTTTAATGTTGGATCTTGTGGGGAGGCACAACCACTTTTCTTTCTATCTCCTGCTCTTCCCTCCCCACAGCAAAGCATTTCACTTTATCTGTACCTCAGTCATACCGTTCTTTTCCCCTCCTCCCTCCTCTCTGTCTGGCACTAAACAGTCCAGCTCTCCTCAGCGTCACCCTGTGATCCCCACAGGCTGGACATTTGGCACCTCTGACTCAGACAGTATGTCTGTAAAGGAAAAGTCCAGGGCAGAGAGGTGGTGTGCCTTTCTGCCCCGCGCTCATCTGCCAAACGCTCCCATAATGCCTAGCTTCGCTCCACTGCACCATTTTCCCCTGCTAAAGTCTCCTCTCGTGGTGAACAAGACCAAAGCTGGACATTACAACACACACTGAGAACCTATTAACATGCCGGCAGGTAGGGTTTGATTGTGTGTGTGTGTGTGTGTGTGTGTGTGTGTGTGTGTGGGCGGACATGTGAGCACATGCACATCACTGTGGCTTCTTGTGGAAATGAATCAGTGCAAAAGTAGTGTGTGTATGTGTGTCAGTACAAGGACAAAGCAGCAGCCACACAAGCAGGAAAACTGCTATGTGTGTGTGTGTGTGTGTGTGTGTGTGTGTGTGCGTGCGTGTGTGTGTGTGTGGTTGATGATGCACTAATCCAATGTACTGGATCCATATCGACGCTGTTCTCCGACCTTTTTAAATACTGGAGATCCAGCAGACATGTTTGATCCACATCAGACGCTGTTTCTTTCTCACAGTGATTTTTAAACAAAGTGTTCTAAACTTATAGACAAGAATAATTCAAATTTAAGTCAAGAGGTCAAGAAGTGATGTCTAGTATCAGCCCACATCAGTTCTACACGGTGATAAAGAAAACAGAGCACTGCTCTCTGATAGTAGGTTAGTGGTCCTATGTATGGTGGCTGAAAGGGCTCAAAAGGCTGCAACACAAGCAAATAAGTAAAACACAAAGTAAGAAACACATTCACTAAATGAACAGCACTCAGTATGAAGAAATGTAAACAGAAACACATCAAATTAACTGCAGCTGGACTGACGCTGTGCATCTAAAAGTCTCTCGTACGTTGTGTTAACTCACACTACACGTTTTAATCGGCTTTTCTGCGCAGCCAGAACTCTGTGGGTCTTCCGCTCACACCGTGCAGATCATTTGATCATCCACTGCCTGGAGCTCATACTGAATGTAAACATGGAGACCCCTGGTCGGGTTTGTCCATTGATAATTCCATGTTTAATCAACACACGGCTGTATTTCCAACAACAGTGTTGACAGAAGGAGAGGAAGACGGCATCACTGCTCTGAAAGTTACAAAAAAAAATAAGAAGAAAAATATGGAGCTGCAGTCGGTGGGAAGATGGAGTCAAATGTAGGGTAGTAGTGCCAGAAAGGAGGCTGGTGCCATATAGGACAATTCAGTGGATGTAATAATTTAGTACAGTCACAGAAAAGAAAGCTGAAGCTCTGAGATGTCGCCAAGACTCCCAGATAAAGCAGCTAATTATTGTGATGTTTGTTTGTTTGTTTTTATAGAAAAATGACTGAACACAATGATCGAGCTATTTCGTTTTTGGTAACTAGCCTAATAAGTTTAACTCCAACCTGATGTGATAAAACCCAACCATCTGGTACTGCAGACTGGTTCAAGCTAATGCTAAGACATACTAACAAATACTATTTGAGTCCGGTACCTTGAGAAAGTGTCATTCTCACCTGCCTGCATGTGTCAAGTATAAAGAGTAACCGCCTCCACTGCTCGGGTTAGAACGGAGTACCTGCTTGTTGGATCAGTGCAAATGAGTATGATTATTTAATATTCAGCTCTGCCACTTTCTAATCAGTGTGGAGAGGAGGTAAGAGTGTGCAGCTGCGTGTGTGTGTGTGTGTGTGTGTGTGTGTGTGTGTGTGTGTGTGTGTGTGTGCGTGTGTGTGTGTGTGTGTGTGTGTG
>JBBMJY010000014.1:15684178-15714178 GCA_037833715.1 Toxotes lorentzi | reverse complement strand
AACAGCCTGTCAGTGCAGGAGAAAAACACCATCTCTAACAAATGCCGTGCTGTGCCACGCCATACCGCGCCATGATTCATCACTCAGGGAATCGGCTGTGTAGGCAGGCGGGCAGAGCGGTGTGTGTGTGCGTGTGTGAGAGTGAGTAAGGCAGCTGCCATTCGGGAGATTGATGGCAGGGGCAGGATGGAGACAATGAGCTGTGTTGCTTTTTTTCCCCCTCTGTTTTCTGCTTTCTCTCTACTCCCTTTCTCTTTCCTCCACAGCCCCCTCACCCCACCCCCCCGTCCTTCCCTCCACCGGAGCTGAAGTGAACCATCAATTCCTTCCCCCTCTTTTTCTTTCCAACCATCGTCCCCTCATGCTCTTTCTCTTGCTCTGTCATTCATCCATCCTAGTATTCGGCAGCAGAGTTCATCACAGCCCCCCTGAGTGCAGAGAAAAAAAAAGTCTCTTTTGACTTTGAATGAGAACTTTTCCCACAAAAGACATTAATCTCCTCATTACTGCTACAACCAATCCAATACTTGGATTCCCTCGCTCTGAAATCTGAGTCAAAGTCGAGCTAAGCTGCAGCCCAAAGACCAGAGAGAAAAAGATGGAGGGATAAGAATGACTTTTTTTCTCTCCTCTGGTTGCAATTAAAGCCCACCCTCCTGTTACCAACGCTACTTCGCCTCCCCAGTTAACCACGGCCACACGCAGTCTCGAACGCATGTGGCGTACATGAAATGTACGCACATACATGCTGACACGGGGAGTGAGCTGGGTGACTCATGTGCACCACTGTGTTTCCCAGTGAAGTAAAGCTTGTAATTTGGTCTCAGCTGTTAAAAAGCGCATTAAGAAAGAGAGTGGAATGCTTTCTCTCAATGCACAGTTGGCACGCCAGCAGGATGGAGTGAAACATGGCTGCTCAGGATACATGAGACACACACAGCGTGGTGAATGTGTGAGAGCAGTGATTGCAGTCAGCTTCAGAAGAGGTCAGACGGAGACGGTTAAAACTGCACTGATCAATATTTCTGCAATAACGATGGGTGAAGTGACTGAGCGTAATGGGAAAGGTGTCGCTCATAACGACAAACCCACAGAGAATTATCACCCAGCTCTGTCTCTGCTGACCCCTAGGCTGAGAAAATCAGGTCCTGCAGCTTTAAATTTTCATCTCAGGATAAAAGGAGATTTCATTTCACCTTGAAAAAAACATTTTGTTCCAGCCTGCACATATGTACGGTGTTAGTGGCACACATTTGAATGTGGGATTAGTAAACAAGATTATCATTTAGTATATTGCTGATAAGATTAGTCAATTAATTGTCCAGTCATTTGACATCAGTTTTGATTACTGATTAATTGTTTAATGCAGGATTATATAACCTCTTCTAAACAGCAGCTACACAGCAACAACAGCTTAAATGGAGAACAGTCATTAAGTCAGTGAGACTGTCACAGAGTGGTAAGACTGTGTGTGTGTGTGTCAGGACTATTAGACAACAATATCTATCTAAAGCTTGCTACCATTAGCCACCATAAGCTACTGCTCATACCATGCCAACTGATGGTGTAGCAGCAAAAAATCTCAGGTGGATTTTTTTGCTCAAGAATTCAATTTTTTTTTTTGTAAAATAAAAAACGTTCAGTAAAATGCCTTCTACTAAACGTTATATTATCTCGATCTAAATAATTTATCAAGCACATAAACCACATTCACTGGTTCCTGTGATTAACTGTAGGTGTTGGATTGTCCCAGAAAACCAAGGAAGTTGATAAAGTACAAAACTAATCAACTAATCAACATCAAATCAAATCAAATCAAAGAACTTTATTTGTCCCCTGGGGGGCAATTCAAGGCACGTGAGCAGTTTACACAGTTAACATGTCAATAATGGAAAAATCGCAGCTCTAATTTTAGAGCTGTGGAGTCTGCCTCACTGGAGAGTATGAAAAGCGAGGGTCTCGTCCTCCGAGCCTCGTAGTTTATTAATTAATGCTTTGTGATTATTACACACAGCACAGTGTGGTTCTAGTTTTGTGGTTTTGTTTACGCTGCAGTTGTCGACTGTGTTTTCGTGACCTGCTGTAAGGCAGGATCAGGTGGTGAGGAAGACGTAATGCAAAACGATACAGCATGTTATGACTTCACAACCCTGAAGTGGAAAACATTATCAGTCAGATCCCATCTCACACACATACACACACACACACACCTTTGTGTGAGCTTCCGCCTCACGGTAAATTCATACATTAATGCCAGCCAGAGACCTTGACAGCGGGAGCAGCTCGAATCATTCCAGTGCCAGTGGCCCTGACTCGTACTTGGCTCTCACTTTTGTCTTGTTCCCCCGGCATCTAAAGGCTTGTGTGCTTCACAGAACATCACATCCTCCTCCAACGTGTCTGTTCTGCCGTCATGCACTGACTAAAAGACAGACTGATAGTCAGACACACAGGGTTTTACACACTCACACACAAATAGGCTAAAAATGACTGGAATGAAAAATGATGGTACACCAACGATGCATGCAGTGAAAAAAATAACTCAAACAGAGCATCTAGAAAAAAACAAACACACATTGTGTTTTTAATTATTTTTAGATTTCAATTTCAGGCTCATTCGAGCCAGATTAACTGTGCCTGTGAGGACGCGTGGAGAGACATCAGATAAATGCACGTTAACAGACGTCCCCACTCAGAAGCATCCTAACATGGTTTTATGCTGACAAAGGCTTATTCGAGGAGAGCTGGACCCTATTATTATATTAAAAAATCTTTTTCCCATATCTAAATTATACAACTAATTTCTATCTGAACTGAAATTGTAGAAATGACTCCAACTATAGCAAACTGTAGAGAGATTAATTCCAGCTCTGGTTTCCATGATTTCTTTAGAAATAAAGATCTTTGAGAATCTGCTAATGACAGAAAATGTAAGCGTTTAATTGGCTCCCAGTGCTGATATGACAATCTGTGGCTGCTGATTAATTAATGGTGCATGTTGCTGCTGCTGCTTGTTGGATGAGTCCAGAGACACGATGATGTGGGAGGGGAGAAAAAGAAAGAACACAGGCTTGGATCAGAAAGAATATATGATAAACATGAGCAGTGCATTGTGGGAGCAGGGTACTCATCATGTGTGCATGTGTGTGACATCATCTATACTCAATGGAGACACCTCTGCTCATCCAGGTGTCATGAAAAAAACAACGTATGTGTGTGTGTGTGTGTGTGTGTGTGTGTGTGTGTGTGTGTGTGTGTGTGCGCGTGTGTGTGATCCAGTTGGCATGTGTCCTTGGCAAAGGACACAACTGCTCAGCCACTGATGGCCTCTCTCCCTCTCACACGTACAAACCCTCCAGCCCTCTGCTGCCCTTGTGATGCTCATCTTCTCTCTGGTGCGTTGAAGGGATGAAAGGGAGCCGAGTTTTGTCTATGTATGTGAGCGTGTGTGTGTGATGGGACAATCAAAAGACGGTGAGGGGGTGGAGGAAGGAGTAAGGGGCATAAGAAATGTGCAGGGGCAACACTATGGAAGTGTGGGGGAAGGGGGGGAAGGGGGGGGAGAGACACTGGCTGTAAATGTGAATGTCAAACTGGTTCAGTGGAGAGTCTGAGAGCTATTTAGACACACAGGCAGAAACAAACACACACACAATAACTGAGGGAACGGTGTGTCAGAAAAATCTACATCAACACAGGGACATTGGGATACATGTAGACACACACACACACACACACACTGATATCGTGCCATGGCCTAGTGCTGGTATTGTTTCTCAATCCTAGTGATATTGATATTAACACACTTGTACTGTTTGTGTTTTTATCCAGCTAAACTGTTTTTAGCATGAAACGAACCTGAAAGGTTCAGAGAACCCTGAACTCCACAGGGTACGCCGACAGAAGGAAAACCGCTCCCAGCCTTGTGATTACAAGCTAAAATATCGGGAGACATCAGGTTAGTAGAAAGTGTGTGTATCATCTCAATCGTAAATGGAGCATCTCTTTCTCTGTCACACTCTCACTCACTTACACACACACTTGTACACACAGTGGTTAATGAAGGAGGCTCACATGCACCAGCAGTCAGCACACACTCTCTGTTTGCTAAGAACGGGAACATGCAGAGAAATGGAGAAATAAAAAACAGACAGAAGAATGACAGGAGAGAGAAATGTACTGTAACCAAGTGACCTGGGGGAGTTGGGGACCTGCAACACTTGTGGAGGATAAAGCAAACAACTACAGTAGATTACAGCACAGCTGACAGGGCGAACAAAGATGAAACAGGGAGGGAAGAATGAGAGAATGAAGGAGAGGTGAATGGAGGCAGGCAGGCTAAACAGTTCTGCAGGCTGGGCTTCGCTTCCTGTTTGGACGAACGGGTACGAGGGCTGCGTTCACCAACCAATTATCACACAGACACAGGCACTACTGTTTACTTGTTAGGGCATCGAACCCCTGTGTTCCAGTTCACGTGTCTTTGCACACTTCACACTTGGTATAGATCATTAACTGAAGAAGCACCATTCAACCACACACTCTTGCCTGATTCCAGCTCCTTCTTTGTCTGTGTAAAGTAGGATTCTGCACATGTAACGCCTCTCTATCCTTCAGCGTCTTGGCTTGAAATAAAAGATGAGGTTTTGAGAAGGTCTTTGACTGCAACATCAACCACACAATAAAAGAAGGTGATATATGAGAGCAGAGAACATGAATCGTGAATGCTGGAATCAGTCTTCTTTAGTCAGACAGGATAACTGCTCAGCTCCTCCCTGCCAGATGTGGGATCTGGCACATATATAGAGAAAACATTGTTTTTAAGGAGTGTTACATAACGTTTTGTCCCAGTGTGGGAAAATGATGAGGACAGATCCCCCTGAATTATCGATATGATTGTATTGATTTCCACCAGGAAGGATGAATTCATTGTCTCCGTCCTCTGTGTACAGTTCATCTGGATATTGGCTTTCAGTACCATGGACAGCAGCCCACGCAAGCAACAGCACTACCGAGGCTTTCCTGCAGGAAACAGTGAGCTCCAATACATTATCGTGAACGTTAGTGTCTTTAGTGTTCTCCCTGGCCTGGTCTGGTCAATTTTTCAGATACACCCAGCACGAGCTGAGGGGTTTAATTTGATTTTATTTATAGGGCCAATGAAAATTGATGAAAAGGTTAAAAGATAAACCCGATAATTTCTGCCAGCAACAAGCAACTCTTGCCCCACAAAAACATCAACAACAACACCATCAAAGACTAAGCAGCTGTAACTACAAAGCAGCTGGGTTGTGTCTTACAAAGCCACCGAAGTGAAGCCCTAAATAAAATCCACCTTCAATCTTCTCTGCAAAGGAAAATGATGTAGCAGACAGAATACAAACACAAATGAGCGCTTCCTTTCAGTCGTGCTCCGCAGCCTGGATGTCGCTCTCTCACTGTATTTCAGCTACATATTTATTGGAAATCTGTGTGCTGTGCCAGGGCCCTGCTGCAAACACAAAGATTATATCACAGATGAAATTATTCTTTCTATACTTGGAGTCGATCTGATGACAGTTTGTTGGTTGTTAGAGAGATGACAGCGTTGTCAATATGCCCGACTCTGCTCTCCTTTTTCTGTGTGTGTATTTCGTGAAATATCAGCAGAGGAAAAATGTCACAGCAGCAGCAGAATTAAAATAGCAAACATTTTCTGAGATGTCAACAATAAGACATCTTCTTGCAAAACAGTGGCGGGGCATTCTCAGAGTGTGAGTATTTATTTTTAGGTGCACCACAGGGAGTTTAGGCAGTCCAGTAACGAGAGGCAAGCAAGTGGGTAACCTGGTTTCTCTGAGACACAAAAAGAATCATGTGACTCCCCAGTGAGGATGAAGACTCCAGGCCCAAAGTGGACCTTCTACCTCTTTCTCAAACCAGGATGTGATGAGAGCGCGTGGTCACATTACACTGCAGTTACATCACATTCCTTCAGTCTCCTTAGCAACCAGGTGTCCTTTAACAACAACAGCTACACAACCACAACCCTGTTATGTCACTCTACAGTTATCACACAATGTTCAAGGTTCCATATCGAACAAACACAAAAACACATTTCACATCACTGCAGTCCTGCTGCACTGCTGTGCAAAGACATGGTGGTGTTTGGTGCAGTCAGTGGGGTTGCTCTTGAACAATGAAAACAGTCGGGATGGGGTCGTGGGAGGTGTGAGTTTGTTGCTTTTGAGAGCAGCAAAGCAGAGTTCAGAAAGAGGTGAGGCTTTCTTCCCTGAAAGAATATGGTAAAGTGAGTCATCTAAAGCCAAAACTCTGACGGAGAGGAGAGCCTTGGTGCAGGTGGGCCGCCCGTGGCTTTTTCAGAAGCAGGAGAAAAGAGAGAATCAGTGGTCACTGCTTTGGCCCATAGATATTACACCACAGTTATATAAAAAAAGTAATAAAATAAAGAGAGAAAAGGTCATTCAGAACTAAAGGCTGATTGTTGTAAAGAAAGAGCATAAGAGAACAATCCACATTTTCTTTGAACTGAAGGAAAATATTGTTTTTTCATTTTGCAGTTGTTTTTTTTTATCAGATTTCCCTCGGTAATAAAATGTTATTGCTCCTACTGGCCCACATTCAAAGAAAACTTTTTTTTGGCAACACAGTTGTTTGTTCTCTTACCAAGAGTTGGATGAGGAGACTAACACCTCTGTCACATCTGTACACAAAATACAAAACTACAGGTAGACGAATGTTAGCTTAGCTTAGCATGGAGACAGGAAATCCGCTTTCCAGCTCTCTGCTCATTATATCTTGTTTGTTTAGTCCATACACTAAGGAAGCAAATAAGCATATTTCCCAAAATGTCAAACTATTCCTTTAAAGAAAAAGTACAATTTATTACAAGTCAGATTAATAATCCCTCCTTTCACAGGGAAACTGTGTCTGCACAACCACAGCAAGTTTAGTGGTTTGAAGTTGAATCAGCAAGTTAGTCTGTGAACTGTGATGGAGGATGACAGTTAACAGTGCTGGTAATAAATTTACTGTTTGCCTTTATTTTCTCTTCCAAACAAACTTTGTTTGGTTTGTTTAAAACCTGTTTCCCTTTTCCACAAAAACCTGAGCTACGGGATTCAAGCTGAATGACAACAACATCAAAGAGCAGAGGACTTAAAAAAAAAAAAGCAAGGAGAGGATGTGTGTGCGTGTGTGTGCGCGCGTGTGTGTGTGTGTGCGTGCGTGTGTGTGTGCGTGCGTGTGTGCGTGCGTGTGTGCGTGCGTGTGCGTGCGTGTGTGTGTATGTGCGTGTGTGCGCGTGTGTGTGTGTGTATGTGTGTGTGCGTGTGTGTGCGTGTGTGAGTGTGTGTGTGTGTGCGCGTGTGTGTGTGTGTGTGTATGTGTGTGTGTGTGCGCGTATGTGTGTGTGCGTGCGCGCGCGTGTGTGTGTGCGTGCGCGCGCGCGTGTGTGTATGTGTGTGTGCGTGTGTGTGTGTGTATGTGTGTGTGCGTGCGTGTGTGTGTGCGTGTGCGTGCGTGTGTCTGCGTGCGTGTGTGTGTGCGTGTGTGTGTGTATGTGTGTGCGTGCTCCTGCCTCCAGGGTTTCCACCCTTGGTATCTCCTGAAGGTAATGGAGGAGGATCTTTGATTTGGGGTCTAACCGGTCGTGCAGCGTTTTACTCTGTTCCATAAACCCGATTAGTGAAATCTGGCTCGTGCCGGCTGGATGTTACCTCCAGGCCCTCTTATAGTGAGCCTGAGGACACATTATGGTTAATTGGATTTCGGTACTTGCAGTATTGAAAATAATTAACACCAGTCACCAATCTTAGTCACCCGTCGTGACTGGTTAGAATCTTTTGGAAATGGACTTTATCCTGTTTTCACCCAGAATGATGATTTCACAGATGTCCCACTCAGAAACCTGCTGCAGGGACTTATGAAACAAAACACCTGATACAGTCTGGCCAGGCCTCAATGGAAAAATCTGATGTACACTGCATTTGAAAGATGAGAGCATAGCAGTGCATCATTCCCTCTTTCTCTCTCTCTCCTCCCCTTCCTTCACCCCTTGTGACCCTTAAAAGCCGTCTATGAATATTCCATCAGCCAGCAGAACCTCTGCTCTCCCTCTTCATTTAGTGATTCAGTCTGTAAGTAGCTTACATAAATGTCCATATTTATGTATCTGAACATTATCATAGCATAAGTGTGTAGATTCACGGAGAGAGCAGACCCAGAGGCAGGAAACACAGAACATGAGTATGAAAAAGTGGCAGAGACATTGGAGGAAAATGGAATAGGTTTTGCATAAATTAGCTATCTGTGAATGATGTCAGTGCTGTTTCTAGGCAGGACACTTCCTCAGTGTGTGTGTGTGTGTGTGTGTATTTGGTCTAATGTGTGTTGCCCACTGGTGATGATACTGCAGAGTGAGATAAATGACCTCATATTCTCATGTCTGAGCCAGGCGCTCAGGTGCTCAGTGGAAACTACAGCATCATCAAGGTGCAGAGTGAACAGAGAAAGTTATTCATGCAACTTCAGGGTGAGATACATTTACTGTAGAATTTACTGAAGATGGCATTACGAAAATCAAACTAGAGTCAGACTAAACTTTTATTCCTGAATAAATGTAATTACTTTTAAAACAAGCTCAACAGCAGCCAGCCAGTGGGTCAGTGAGTAAAAGCTCCGGCTGCGCCGCCAAACACTGTTCAAACACACAAAACTTTATTTTAAATCCTAGTGGAGACACCAGATGCTAAATACAAGACTTAGAAACTTAGAAACATAATGACAGCGCTAACATGCTAATGTTTACTATGTTCTCCATCATAGTTTGGAATCTTGCATTTGCAAACAGCACAAGACACAAAGTACAGCTGAGGTTCATGGGAATGTCATTATTATAAATAATATGTAAATGATAATATAAAAGTATTTGGACTAAATAATAATTTCATAGCAATATATAGAACTACTGCTAAAAATGATGCAGAGACATGTAGAACATTTCCATTTAACTGACTGGTGGCGTAATAAAAAATATGGAGTTTTAAGTTTGAATGTTTCAAAAAGGACGGAACAGGATGATTTAATAACTTTAAAGCTACTTAAAGCTGCGCTAATCACTGTTTTTATATTAATAATTGATCAAAGAACTACATGTAATGTGAAAGGGAGAATTCTACATAAAATAAACAATTTTTGATTAGAGTCAAGTGATGAGAAAGCAAAAGCTAAAAAATAGTGAAGCCCAGATTGAAAATAATCACAGTAACTCTTCAAGTGTTTGCTTTAATAAACACTTTCCTTATTCTCTCACCAACAGGCCTCTGGGCTCCTGCTTAATCTCCATGTAGATCAATTTTACGTAATTATTTCGACTTAACACTTAATTCAGTACTGATTCGTCAGAGGTTATTCATTTATGCTAAACCCTTCTCCTTGTGACACAGGTGAGAACAGTCATTAACACCATCAGTGCCAGAACATCTGATCCAGATCATGCAAACATCATGATCAAGGAAACAGACAAGTACTCACTGTTTGTGCCATCGTGACGCAGCTGACGTACGTTAACTCAGCTGAGAAAGGAAGTAAAGCTCACGGTGTCTGCGGGATCTCAAATCCAGTGCTGCTGTGAAAGTCAGTCTGAAAAACACAACCCTTAAACACGAGTAGCTCCTCACTCATAGAGCTGAAAAGCAGAGGCCGTGGTTTCAGAACAAACATCCAGCCTATTTGCTTTGGGAGCTTGCTTTCCTCCTTTTTCGAAAGCAAGTGACAAATCTGAGAGATTGGTATTATGCTCTGTCTTTCATTTGTTGACTGACTTCAGTCTTGGGAGGATTTTTAAATGCTCCGGTGTGTTATTATGTCTGAACTGCCTCTAAAGAGACAGTGTTCGCTAAAGAAAGTCAAGACCGTTGTATTTTATGTAAGGAGAACAGTGAATTCTGCTCAGTGTTGCTGTCGCTCTCAGCATCGGTGCCATGTTAAAGGTAATACACAGTTTTGTCCTGCAGGCATCGAGTAAAAGGTTAGAGGATATTTGCAGAGTTGGTTGATCGAATTGAAACAGTCTACTGTCATGTAATAAATGTAGGCAGTGGTGTTAGAGGCCAAACAGCAGGGACCACCCAAAAGAACTCCTGACCTCAGACCCAGATGGTCTGGGCTTAGCCCCAGACCTTGTCAGCTCCTGAAACACCCCTGACTCTCAGCATGTTGACAGCTGTGAATCTCAGACTCAGTCCATGAGGACAGTCAGGTTCAGGGAGGGAAATAACAGAGTGCACATCCAGGCCTCAGAGAACAGAAATGACAGCATCAGTTAGAATGTGCAAAACAACACGTTTGCGTTTAACAGCGAGGACTTCCTGTGTGTATTATTACTGCTGTCATTATTTGAGAGAAGAATGTCTCTAATGATGATCACTGAAAATTGATTTCTGTTTACATGCTTGTCAGAATTTGACGTACGACTTGGAGAAAAATTGTTTTAGGTTAAAAATGTGCAACGAAAAAAAGCTGAAAGATTCAATAATTTGCTGCTTTTATTGATTTTGCAATGCAGAGGCAACACTTTGCAAATGCTTCTTTTTTGAATGAGATTTAAAAAGTTTCAGTGAAATAATTTTGATTAGAACGATAAAATGATATAATATAATCTATGATTTGAGGCTCTACAGTGTAGCTTTATCCAGAACATTGAACACGTCGTGCCAACAGCAACAGTCTCCATATAGACACACACATTGCAGGAGTTACTCAAGAGCAACCCCTCCTCAAGGTCAGCTGGCAAAATGCAGCTCCAAAAAACATTCACTTAAACGCTTAAAGTGTGTGTCTCCGACTGTGAGTCATGGCTCTAAACCCAACCTGTTGGAAATGTGATACGTTTGCCTGTAAAGCATTTTAATGCCATCAAACAAAAGAAAACAAAAAACACCTTTATATAACATGCCTTGTGTTGGATTTTGGATTGAGATGGTGTCCTTGGTAGAAATCTAATGATTTTAAAAGCAAAATCACTGGCATCCTCTAACCTCACTTCACAGCACATCATGTTTCAGAAATACAGCATGAACAGCCCTCATCAGCACATAGCAAAGTACATTATACAACAGCTTGGAGCATGGAGGAGCTCCCTTCAATCCCATTTAAAAATGTTGGGGGGGGGAGTTGATGAAAAAAAAAAACATGATTAATGAGGGCAGAAAAAGCAGCAAAACAAACCCAGAGCCATGAGAGACAGCACAGCAGCACAGTGGATACGTGATTGGTGATTCGCAGGTAGGCTAAAGCCAAGATTCACTTCCTTAAATTAGCTCCGTCGAACAGGACCCACTGGGAATGGACAAGAAGGGTGGGCTGAGTTCTAAATGAAACGGTGGTAATCAGCTGAAGTCTGAGATCCGCCTCTGCAAATGGATGAAAAATAAGCAAAAGCAAAAAATAAGGAGGTCTTAATGTAACCTACTGACCCCTCTCATAGGCCCCTGCAGAGGCACTGACAGTGACAGACTTTGGCATGGAGCTAATTATCAGGCCTGTCTGAGCATGTGAAATAATGACTTGGATCAGAGATCTGAGTATTCCGTTTTTTTTTAATGCATAGGCTCTCCTCTTTCATGGTTAAAAGTTATCCTTCCTCCACGTTTCCCCCTGCCTCTGTGAGACCAGTGAGGATAAACCCGACTGCATTTCAGCACCACGTCGCTGTCTAGCTTTAATCCAGTCCAGACTTTCTCTGAGGAGAATAACAGGCCGGCTTAAAGCCGGTATCACGGTGGGACTAGAGACTCGCCACTACAATATAATCTGAAACATCTTTATCATGGTGTTCAGTTCATCTGAAAACACGTGGCAGGCAGTGTCTTATATGTTCCTCTACTCTTGTATTGAATACTTAGCCTGATGTACTGTGTTTGTATTTACTGACAGACCTATTAGCACGTTCTTTTAGACTGTATGTTTTCAGCCAAGCTAGCATCATGATGCTAGAGAAAGCAACGTCCATACTATAAAGAGCCTGACAAATATAGGATGGATTGCTATGATATGGTACAAATATTCATAGTCCCCAGAGGATGAATCCTAATGTGTTAATGATCCCCTGACGTTCATGGTTCTCAGATGATGTATCCTGAAGATGTTAGTGACATTTTGGTCTCAACAACTATTGATTGGTCTGTCATGAAATGTGGCTCAGACTGAACGTTGTTTCAGGTTAGCGTTATCATTTTTAGCATGCTGACATTTCCTCAGAGGGAATACTGTTACAATCAAGCCACGTTCAGGAGGGGGAGCTCAGCTGTGAGCTTCCTCTAACAGTCTGACTCCACCAGATATTCAGTGCAGTTACATCCACATCTATTGTAAGAGAAAAGGGCAAGCAGTGTTTACGCCTCTTGTATTTGTGTATACTGATGTACTGATGTACAGTGATTGAATTTCCAAGCCTGAAATACTCCTCAGAATTGTACAGCAGCCTGTGAGTACGCCTTTCTCCCACACTCAAAAATCCAGCTTTATTTTTTAATTTTTTGTGATAACTATTGGCCTAAAATTCCTAAATATTCTTACAGGGTATTAAGTGTTTGCTGCGCAGAAACGTGTGTTTTTATTTTTATATTTACTACTACTATGATGGTGTCACACGTTCAGCTGATATTCCGAGGGAAGAATAAACAGGGCAAGTTCGGCTGTGGTGTCTTTAAAGGAGGCTGTGCGGAGGCTTTTTTTAATAAGTCACTTGTACATTAATATGCAGTGATAAAAGCAGGCCAGAGAACAACTACCCGCCGACAAATGTAGGCTGCCTCTGCTGACCGCTTTCCATCAGCACAGAGCTGAAGTTGAAGCTTGCCTGCGGCCAGGGCATCGCTCTGTGTGATGCTGATGTTGCCAAAGCGCCGCGCACACGCGTCTATTCATCAGCTGTGGTCACTGCAAACAGATTGCGCGTTCAATAAATAAACACAACAGATTATGTTTTGTGTTGTTTTTGTTTTTTTGTTTTTTATACGTTACATCTCCGTGTTTGGCCCATTTCTAAACGAGGTTGTGCTGCTGGAGCGGTGATTAAAACATGGCTGTGATGCGCGACGCCGTCAGACATCCAATTCGCTCCGTATACTCAGCTCACATTGTATCCGTCACATGAAACACACCGCGCGGATGGTATAAAGGAGATAACTCACGCGCTCCCGTTGATCGATCCGTGGATGCCATCGCTCGGGAGGGTGGGATGGAGGGGGGGCAGGGCACCCCCAAAGAAGCGCTCTCTTTTCACGGTGTGTCCAATGCCCGGTAAAAGCCTGCTGGCCGCCGCTCCAGTCCTCCTCCTGTGCTCCTGTGCTCCTGTGGCAGGGACAAGCACGCCTCCTGTAGCTGCTACTGTGCAGGACTGAGCAGCATCACATCGCACACCGTGGAGCTCCACTAGTGTGGGATGATGATGTCGCGGGAATAGGAGCGTCAGTCTCTCCTTTTAACGAGAACATCTATGTCTCCTGCCTGAGTCACCCTGCATTTCAGAGGGAGAGCCAAGGCAACAAATCTCCCAGCAACTTCAAGCAAAGATTCACGTTTTGTAATATTCTTATTGAGATATTTGTCCCTGAGGAATTCAAATTAAAGCCTGGCTCAGACACCTTATGTCCTCCCAGAGTTTCTGAAGAGGAGAGGGAATGAGATGAAAGTAGAAAATAACCAGGCTGAAGTGTATTTATATCTTAAGCATGCAAACAATTCAACAGCTTACATTTAAAGCCACATGGCTTAAACAATGACTATATCCTCTAGATGTGAAAACTCTTCACACCTTCTGTTTTTCAGACTGTGAAGAAAAATTTCTGTTTGTGGCTAGAATTGGCAAAGTGTCCAAACTACATAAAGAAGAGAGTGTCAGGGACTGGAAACACAGTGTTTCATACAGGTCCATATTTCACTCCTGTCTTTCACAACTTGACCCTCATATGAATGAATATTTCATCACATGTAAAACTGCATTTGTAATGAATTAAAAAAAACATACGGCACAATGGGTTTTAGTTCATATGTGATGTAAACTCACATGAAATAAGCACATATATTTGACAAACACACATGCTTTTGTTCAGATTGGGTCCCAGTAAAATAAATACTCTCAGAAACATATAGATAGAACTTCCTCCTCCTGTTGTACGCCTCCACCAACCAATCAAGATGCAGTTTAAATCCACATCTGTCCTCGTGTGATTTATGTGGTGAAGACTTTGGAAGAATTAAAAAAAAGATATTAAGTGTTTATTTGATCAGAATTAGTGAATGAGTTCTTGAGTTATGGCCAAAAAAAATGTGTTTGGTGAAGTGACAGTGACCTTGACCTTTGACCTTTGACCTTTGAGTGAAGACATTCCCTCACATCATTCCTGATAGATCCTGTTCATGAGAGCGGGACAGACGTGTGTCTGTATGTAGTACACCTCCACATTACATTCAGTCCACTGCAGCTGGGACACTTACGTTGTCATGCATCATATTCCACAGTGGACTACGTTTCACATACTGCAGCAGCCAACATGACATTTCTCTGCTTAGAGAGCTTGACTGATGGAGGCATAAAATATTCTTTTAACCAACAAAGACTCTATTGGAGTCCGGAATGAGATGATATTCTGAGTGCAGAATATGAAGCTTGGTCAGACACAGTTTTATGTGCACATCATAAAGCAGTCTACTTATGCAATATGTTACTTAACTGCTATCATCTTCCAGATTGTCTGCATAAAGCTCCATCTGAAATACTGAATCTAAAAGACTGTGCTGCTCCACACACAACGCCTCTGTAAGAAATGCTGTCGTTACTGAAATCAGGAACAAAAGCTATGAGCCTCCCAGGATGATGTACTGTCAATGTAAAGTTCCTTCTAGGAACAGATGTGAGTGATGGATTCATGATGGAAAACCACAGGCTTGTGCCTCTGGGATCAAAAAGTGTCTCCTCTGTCTTTTTCCCATTCATGGTGAAAATCAACCCATATACTAATGGGGTGCTATTCTTGTGCAGTAAGCCCCAGATAGCTGCGTCACCTGAGAATCTGATGACACGATAATCAGGGTTCGTGTGCGTAACTCAAGCAGGACCGGAGAGAAAACAATGACGGCAGAGTATCCTGGACCCAGAGAAGAGAAGAGATTCACTAACACAGAGGGAGGAGTACTATAAGGACATATCGTCAACAATATTTTATTTATTACATTGCATTATATTACTTATATCACATTACAACAAGACTATATTACTACTATATTGTGATTATTGTGCTTTTATATTATTACATTATATGTTACACAATACTAGTCTCTTTGCTTTCTATTGCATAGTATTGTATAAAACATATACTTTATTATATTATTATGTATATTGTACTTGTTATTCATTCTTATGAAATTACACTATATATGTAATTCACACATAATTCACACATAATGGCCTCCAGAGCTGCAATATTGGACTTCTTTTGCACAAATATTTGTACAATTCACTTCATATAGTTTATGGTGTTGTGACGTCCAGTTTATATTGTCTAAAGCGTTTTAATGTCAGAGAGTTATTTCTCTGTCTCTGTGCTGCTGTGACATGTCAGTTTCCCCTCAGGCATCAATAAGTCTTGTCTTATAAAAGCATAAAGACCAATACAGCTGACTGATATGCACTATGAATTTTTCTATGTTTTCTGTAGGTATATTAATGTTTACTGTGGAATGGGTTATATATGGGCTCAAACACTGTGTCGGACAGTCAGTGATGTGATTGTTGAAATGTCTCTTTATGTTCAGCAGCCTCATGCTGTTTCTTGTGGAACACTAAAGGTCAAAGATAGCTGTGCTCTCGATCTTGTTTTTTTTTCCATGCCGTCATATTTACTGAAATGACACATGATAAATGTTGAAGACATTCTTATCCACAAATACTGTGTATTTTCTTGTGTTGTTAAAGTATTGAAACTTGTATTCAGATAAAGACAGTTATTAGGGTTTCGTTTCTTCTTCTACATCTCATACTCTTTAACAGAAAAGATGAGCTCGAGAAGCCAATTTTCCAGGTCACTTCTGAACCAAAGACATTGCCATTACCTGAGTGAGTCCGACCGTCCAGCGAGTCCTGGTTCTGGACCGCTGAGACTCTGTGTGTGCTCCTGATTTCAGGGATATTATAATCATTTTCCTTGCGGGGCAGAGCTCACATCCTTCCCCTTCTCCCTGGCTGTATACTTCATCAAATAAATAACATACGTGTGGGTGTTTCTTACATAACATACCCTACACATAAATAGGCATTTTTAAAATGTTCTCTTGAATTTAATTCACAGATTCATTCATTGTCTTCACTGCTGTTTATTTGTTCTCGTTCTCACAGAGGACTGAAACCAATCCAGCAAACAGTGGGCAGAAGGAAAAGAAAACACTGTCACTGAGCCTTTAGGCAGCACATGATGTCTGCTGTAAAAGAAATGTGGCGAAGAACCAGCCTGTCAGTGAGGGATTCACAATTTATTCCACGAGTGAAAGTAGCTTTAAGCTAATTGAAATTCATTTTAAAAATAAACCACAGGTAAATTCAAACACAAACTTTAAATCCCAGGTACTGCTCATCAGTGAATACTGAGATCCTCACAAACACTGAAGTGGATGGTTGATTTAATGGCGTTTAACAGGAGCTGCTGGTGACATGACCTTTGAAAGATTGAGGCCTGCGCCGAAGTTTTCTCTCTGTGCTTTTTTCACTGTTCACTGTCAGCAGTTCCTTTCAAAATGATTATAATGAGCATGTAAAAGCTCTCTTCATATGCTTGATTAGCGGGACGTCTTCTCTAATCTGTATTCACCTACCACTGCCATCATCCTCTGTTTCATGAATAGGAACGTCACACGCTGTGAATGTTGTGATGATTACACTGGTCAGACAAATTCTAAGAATGCAATGGGCTTGATTAATTATTAAATGATTTGGTCTTTTCAAAACAGACGGTTAGGCAGGAGCATGTAATAATAAGGAATGGAGTTCAGTAAGAAGTGGATTTCACTCAAACGTTAATCAAAGCAAATCTTTGCCTATATCACAGTGTGAAGTGAGTCACTGGCATTTAAATGCAGTTTTTAACTGAACTGACCTCAGTTCTGCCAAATGGGCCATCAACAGCTCCCCCCTGGCCCGGAGCGAGAGGAAATTTCCACTGGAGCTGTTGTTGTCCGTCGGCTCGCTCTTGAACCAATATGGCACTGACAGAATGCCCAAACATCTATGCCTGTTATGCTGTTGACAGTGGGGAATAGGAGCTGACTACTGGCAGGAATGTAGGCTGATGGAGAGCGGAAAAGTACTGGGGCTAGCCAACAACTGCCCCCTGCACCCCTGACCACTTAGGCACTCTCCACTAGATGTGCCTCCAGGGCCAGTTTATACAAAACAACAGCCTGAAGTTGTAATCTGTTAAAGATTCATAAATAATGTTTGTGTTGCCACTCTTCATTAGAAACTCATAAATTGCCATTAAAGCCAAAATGACAAGGAAAAATCTTTATAGTACTTTTGACAAAATGCACTGGTACTATCAAGAGTAAATTTACTCTGCTTTTATAAAGAAAAATTGGAATTAGGGGATAAGATAAGAGGGCGGCACGGCTCACAGCAAGAGGGTTCCAGGTTCAAACCCTGGTCCGAGCTCTTCTGTGTGGAAGTTGTGCATGTTCTCCCTGTTGCTGGGATAGCGACCCTGACGGATTAAGCAGTAGATGAAATGGATGGATAAGATAAAGAGGTGGGGGTTGGTCGGGCCTGCACTGTTGAGATGAGATGTCTCTTTTTTTCCCACATTTACAATCTGTGTACCACACTGCTGGAACTCCCAGGAAGCACTTCTTTGTGAAGTAAAATGAGGCCAGAGATGGCTGTGGTGCAGAAGCGAGGGAATGTCACTTAATGAACTTAACTGATAATGGAAGCGCTGAGTTTTATCATGTCATTGATAAGGAAACTGTTAGTGTGGATCAGTTACTTCTGCCCACTTAAAAAGATTATTATCTGTGCTGAGACAGATTGTTACCTGCTATCACCTGTGCATTAATGTGTAAGTAGTATTTCAATGTTGTTATTGGTTAAGGTGGAACTGATTGCATGTCTTCATATGTTTTAAAACCTTAATCTGCTTCAGTAACACTTGAATGACCTGATTCCCATGGAATCATGCACCCAACAGATTTCACAGGTTGATGCTTTAAAGCTTAGAAATGTCTTTTTGCATAGAATACAATGAAGCACAAATCAAGTTTTATCTGGTTTTACAAAGCACTTTGGAGAAATGGCTCTCCTCATGCTGGATGTCGGGAAGCTTAGAATAAGTTTAACACATCATAAATTCTACTTTTCATCTAAATGTTGAGTAGCAGTGAGGATCCTCTAAGCAAACATGAAATTAACTTATAAAAATATGTTTTAAAAGTGAGGAAGAGCCATGTTTTTTACTTTACTGCCCTCAATTTCCTGTGGTCAAACACAAATAATTATCCAGGTGTAATAAATCCACTGCTGACCAAAGCCTTTTCTTTCCTAGCAGGAGATCCTTCAGTTGACTGATAGGTTTTTGGATTCTACTGCTCTCTTTTCAGGGACACATCTGCCTGAAGGACAACATATTTTGCTGTGACTGGCAGATTTAAAAGTGTTGCATGACAGGTGACAACTTCTTTTGTGGACTCAAAGGTATTTAGATCCAGACGACACTGCCAGCAAAACTTAAACACCTGGTTTGGACAAAAAAAAAAAGATGTTTGCAGTTTGGTTGTGTCAAGCAGACAGTTTATATCACAAATGTTCTGTTAAATTAAGGTGAAAATACCTTGACGTGAAACCAGATTAAATCCTGTTAGAGCGTGAATGTAGCTGACGTAGTACAACAAACGCTAAGAAACCAAACAAATGTCATTTGAAAACAATATGACTAACACTTGTTTTGTTATTGTCTTGCAGAGATCGTCTTATTATCTGCTGTGAGCAGGTGAAGCTGAAATGAGCTGTGGTGTTTTGTGGTGCAAATTTCTGACATTTCACTGCAATATTACTTTGAGGCTTTTCTTCTTCTGCAAAATGTGTAAAGTGATGTTTTGATGGAGAGGCAGGTCAGGCTGGCTTTATAAGGACAATCCCAACTGTACTGACACAGCCGTCGCTTATGCAATGGGAGATTTAACCAGGACACTGTGTTCCCTGACAAAGGCATTTCTATTCAAAACTATTGGTGGCAAGCTTCCGTGGCATCATTCACAGAGAGTGAAGTTTATAAGAAACTCAAACTGCATCGTGTTCCTGCTTTGAAAAGTTAATAATATAATAATAAAAAATAACTGCATGGGGAAGCTTATGTTCAACATATCCTCTAAATCAAACACTGTTAAATTTGAAAATACAGTTTACATGTGATAATGACCATGATCGTTCATACTGTCTCCATCCAGATTAAAATGCCTAAACAATAGGAAGACAGCTGCATTACAACAAACTTGTGTTGTATTTTTCTCTTATCATTCATCTTAACAAGCATAAAATATTAATTTGATCACCGGTCATAAATACTACCACTTATGTTTAAGCAATCATTAATTCCAATGTCCTTTCAAAGTGCTAATTTATGGTCTCAAAGTCAGCTGATAAAGTCCACATAAATACAGGTTAATGACCATAGCTGTGCTTTGTGGTCACAAACTGGGTCAGAGGCAACAGAAAGTTCATCCAAATCGAGGCTCTAAGGACAGAGGGTGTCTTGTGCGGAGCAGCTTGTAAAAACCTTTGACACAGATTTGTGCAAACAGTAAAACACAAGGCCAGTGTTTTCACACTTCCACTCTGGAAACCATTCTCAAAAATGCTGGTTACCTGCGGATTAATTGCCAACATGGATGCACTCTCACACCCACATAAAACAGGTCAAACCATGAATGTTGACCCACACACACCTGCAGGTGCAGACACAATGTTTTCCCAGGTTGATGCCTCTGGATGAAAAGGTTAAAACGTGTGAGAGCAGATATTAGCTCAGACCTGACGCTAATGGAGGTAACATTTATGGTGAAAATGGTGCAGTTGTGCTCAAAGGTCACAGATGTAGATGATGATAAACTTGACATGCAGACATAAACATTAACTGTTCTAAAAAACAAAAACAAAAAAAAAAACTTTTATTTTTTATTTATTTATTTTTAACTTGGCCACAGTTAATTTAGAAGATTAATTGCTTGTATGATAAATACATTTACAACAAAGAATAAAATGCATTTCCTTGTGTTGTTGTCAATAAAATGCCCAGTTTTTGTTGATGTATGCTCCTGGCTGCCCCCATGAAATACGTCGTAAAGGGCTATAACAAAGCGTATGGCCTCTAATAAGCACATTCATTTATCTGGGTAGGTGTTCGTTTCCTAAGTGATCACCTAAATCACCTTTCACAAACTCAAGGAAAAAGACAACTGCCCCCAGAGGGAGACTCCAGACCGGGAGCACCCAAACGTAACTTGACCCGCCCCCCGATGATTTCTATTGGCTAGCCGCGAACGTAAATAAAAAACTCCCGTCCTGTTATTGGCTGGAGCTCGGTGGGTTTTCAGCGGTCGCCTCCCCTGTTTGCATCCCACGGCATGATAACAGGTTCGGACCGTTGGCGGAGGTGGTTGTAGCCTGGGAGCGGACGGTGACGGAGAGAAGACCCGGAAACCTCCACAGCAATCATGAAGTTCGTTCGGTTTATAATGAAAAATGCCGCCTTGGCCAGCGTCCCCAAACATATCGAGCACTTCTCTAAATTCTCCCCCTCACCGCTCTCCATGAAGCAATTTCTCGATTTCGGTGAGTATTGATCTGCGTCCAGATGCGTGATCTGTGATATAAGAAGGCAGCTACGTGGAGGTGGACGGAGGCAGCCGTGTGGATCCGACCACAGAAGCAATGCATATTCGAAGAACCGTAAAAATGAGCCGTGCAAATGTGAACATCTGCTCAGTGGAGGCTCTGGCTGTGGTAGCGCTGCGCTCATACAGCAGAGAGTTGCATCAGATCTGTGGCGAGCTCAGGCTGCACTCTCTGGGCCCTGTGAAGGACTCTCTGAATTTCATCTTCCTGCTAATAATTCAAAGTAAAAGTCTTTCAGCGTCCTGTAATTCAGCTGTCATGCACATTGTGCAGAGGAATTCTTCATTATAAGAAAACATACTTAAAAAAATGGTCACGCTATCTACAGAGGAGAAATGCTTCAAAATAAAGCAAATAGCCATTTTAATCTGATATTTTTCATCAATTATTCAATTTCTCATTTGGCCAAACTGCTAGAAAATAGTGAAAATGTCCATCTCTTGTCCTGCAGGGCAATCTATTGATTACTGTCATCTATGATCTTAGATTCAGTTCACTGTCATGTAAGACAGAGAATCAGAGGATTCTTTAGCATGTTTACTTGGAAGAACAAAATATATGATTCATCAGTTCATTTTCTGCCTATCAGCTTATCAATAAATGGCTTCAGCTCTAATCAGTATTGCCTCTGTGTTGACTCAGGTTCCATCAACGCCTGTGAGAAGACGTCTTTTGTCTTTCTGAGACAGGAACTCCCTGTAAGACTTTCCAACATTATGAAGGAAATTAACCTCTTGCCTGACAAACTGCTCACGACCCCGTCTGTGCAGATGGTGCAGAGCTGGTAAGTCAAACCAGGAAAAGGGATTCATGTTCATGTTTTATGGTCCACATTATCAGACATCTTCACTGTGGCTTTGGTTTGCCTTCGAAAAACAAGAGTGAAGTAGTAAAATTTGGATCTCTGCCTCCATGAAAACCACATCTGATGAGTGAGACGTGAGCAGCCACAGCTGCTGTTCGTTTACTGCCATGTAGTTGTGACGGCTTGTTTTCCCACTGTGTTAACGTCATGCTCAGAATTACAAAAACAGCCTTTGACCAAGTTGTACAGCCTCCAACTAGCTCTGTGTGAGCGGGAGGTGGGAGGGGGATGTGAGCTGTGAACTTTACCCTAGTTTCTCGTCACATGTCACGTGACCTTGTTTTCAGCATGGGCTGCTTTTCTTTCCTTTGTGACGACTGTACCATGACAGATATATCCTTGCACAGAATAAAATTTTTAAATCTAATAAAATTCCTGCAGGTTATGCTCTCACTCAGCTGTTTGCCTTGCATTGCCTTTAGAATTTTTTTCTGTGTGTGAACATGTGTTTGTTTATGATTTTGTCAGGTACATCCAGAGTTTAATGGAGATCCTTGAATTTCTAGACATGAATCCTGATGACCACAAAGTCCTCGGGGAGTAAGTTTCTAATATTTGTTATTCTAAACTGCTGACCCGTGGTCATGTTCAGCTTTTAAAGAGACACAACAACCCACTGGTGCTCACTCTTATTTTTAAATGACACTCAGTTTTCTTTAATCTGTGTGTTTATATCAGATTTTTTAGCTTTTGCACAGTGTCTGCACATGGCAATGTGCTCTCACAACCACCTTAGATTATGATATAACATTAGTCCTGACAGCTGGATGTCTTTATGTCCCCCCTCCCCAGGTTCGTTGACGCATTAGTTACCATCAGAAACAGGCACAACGATGTAGTGCCAACCTTAGCCCAGGGCATCATAGAATACAAAGAGGCCTTCCCACAGGATCCAGTAACCAACCAGAACATCCAGTACTTCCTGGACCGCTTCTACATGAGCCGCATCTCTATCCGCATGCTCATCAACCAGCACAGTGAGTAACATTTAGTGTTCAGTTTCAAGAAGAATTTTATGAGTTATTCTTTACATAATATTTATTATTCACCGTGTAGATTATCTAGCTTGTTAAAGTCAAAATATGTGCAGCAGCTGAGAACTGAAAAGATAAAATACTTTCCTCGCCTCCCACATTATTCCTGGATTGTCAGTATACAGTTAGACAGAGATACTCTGTCTCATTTTTGTGACTTAACACAAATCCATTTGCTGCAGTTTATAATCCTTGGTCTGAAGAACAGCGTGTAGAGATTTGAAATTTTCCCCAAGCTAGATTAAACATAGAACGTTGATTTGCGTTCACATTGTGATGCTGGTTCTTCTCCCTGTCCCTGACACCCGCAGGGCCCTGAAATAATCCTTCAAAACATTTGCTAGTTGTAGTTTCATCAGTCATGTGGAACAGAGATTTTTGATGCACGTCATTGCTGACCGCTGCTGAAACGTTACCCAGCCCTAATTATTACCTAAGCTGATATTTTAATGTTCCATTCTTTACAGATGACGTTCTTCTTAACTTAATGTTTCTTTGTTCTCTGCAGCTCTTATTTTTGATGGCACTACCAACCCTGTCCACCCCAGCACCATCGGCAGCATTGACCCTCACTGTCAAGTTGCAGATGTAGTCGAGGGTAAACACTGAGAAGAATTTCCTCTGTTTTAAGTTTCCTTATCTAGGGCCCTATAAAATCCGTTTTATTTTTTCCCAAATTCTGTTTTTTTTTGTTTTTAAAACTGTGTTTTTCATGTAAATGACTAAAATGAACACAAATTAAATAGAAATTAACTTAAATTTACTGAGGTGACAGACAGGTATGCTCTCAGACAGCAGGCGGTATTATCTGAGACCACTGCCCAGGCATCATTCAGATCCAGACTGCTGCTATGGAGGGAGGATGGTATGGTTTGGGAAACTGTTGAGTAGTTGCATCTATCCATGAAGACAACATCCACAACAAAGTATTAGTTTTCAGCTCCTCTGATAAAAGAAGAAAAAACATGAGCTTGCACATGTAGTTCTAAATAATAATATATATAAAATATATATTGTGTGGCTGTACTGACATGATTTTGATTTAAAAAATATCTGTTAAAGAAAAGAAAAAAGAAACAGAAAAAAAACAGGGAAAGGAAATGGAATATTTCCACTTCTAAAACAATCTGACATCTTGATTTACATGTGCTGAGAGTAATCCTTTATAATCTTACTGAGATTGTTTCTCGCGTGGATTTTGGACACTCGGCCCAACACGTCAGTACAGAGCCGAGCAGTTCGCGTCGAGTTTCGCAGTTTTTTCGCCGACGAAGACCGAGCCGTCGCCAGCCGCTTCGCCGTGCTTACGTTGTTTGGAAGGGGGAGGGGCTCAGTCTGTGGAAGGGGCTTGTTGTGTCACACAGATTTGCTTCCCTCCGTGAAGTTTTCCCCACACACACGTTCCTGTCCACACGGAAACAGCATTGCAGTCAAGTTATGTCAAACGTAAGTTTGGCATAGATTCGGTTTTAATCGGCCAATTCCGCGATTCCGTGATCGCGGAAATCATAGGGCCCTGATAACTTATCCCCTTTTGTTGTCTTAATTACTGCTTTAAGCACCAGTGTTACACCGCCTTTTTTAAAACTCTGTTCACTTTTATATTGTAATTCTGACACTGTCATCCCCCTGCTTTTTTCCAGATGCCTTCCACAGTGCCAAGATGTTGTGTGACCAGTACTACCTCCGCTCCCCTGATCTCATACTACAAGAGATGAACAGTAAGTCGACACTGATTTAATCTGGCACGTTAGATACAAACCCAGTTTTACTATTAATGCACATCCCAAGGGGCAAAAGTCCTCGTAGTCTGTTGAAGAGATTTAAATAAAGAACAAATAAAGCCAAGCCTTCTGTGTATACATACAGTACGAGTGATCAGAGGTAAATTAGCTTTCAACCTGATGGGCCTGATGGGCCTCTAATTGTAGCACTGAAGCTGAAGTAATGGCTTAGGGGGCTTGGCTGACTGCATCAGACAATATTGACACACAGACCCTCTCGTCTCCGTCCTCAGTAACTGTAGAGCCGGAGCAGAGCAGAATAATTGCCACTGATGGAAAATATCTAAGAGTGGTGAGGATAATGAATTTTAAATGAAGTGGATGAAATTAAGAATCGCTGTTTATTTTCCCTCTGTGCAGACAAGAAGAAGAACCATTCAATAAGCATTGTATACGTGCCCTCTCACCTTTATCACATGCTCTTTGAGCTCTTCAAGGTATGATACTATGCTCAAATAAATTTGAAATGATTTTAAAAACAACTTTAAAATAAGTGAGTTTAATTACATTACATATTTTCCTTTCTGCAGAATGCTATGAGGGCCACCATCGAGACCCATGAGAACAGCAACAACCTCCCACCCATTCAGGTCATGGTGTCTCTGGGAGGCGAGGACATGTCAATCAAGGTGGGTTAAAAATTAAAGCACGGCTGCTTGAAATGGACAAATAATGTTGTTATAACTTATTACATAAGGCTGTCGCAGCAAATATTCCCTTAAGTCACTTTACAGTATGTACAGCATACGACAGCCTCCCTTCAGTCTTTGTGCTGTGGACTTTGTTCTCAGTCTTCAGTGTTTGTGCAGTTTGCCTCCAGGAGTTTACTCCCATAACATTCACATACTAATAGGAGGTGGATTAGAGATTCTAAATTGTCTGTAGGAGTGAATGGGAATGTGGGCGTGTTGTTGTGATTGCGAGCTCTGTGTCAACCAGCGCATGTTTAACAAGTTTAATGAAGCCTGTAAAGATAAAATGTTTTCACCAAGTTAATCTTTTACAATGATGTTATTGCACAAGTTCAGATCAGTTCAGTTTTAAATCAGCTGATTATGTAGTATGCATTGGCTTTTAAAGCTAAACGTACCACCCTTCTTTTTTTGGTTGTCGACCGAAATGTTTCTTTAAACCTGTTATGTAACGACTTCACCCTCCGTTAAGCGCAGTGCCTACTGGCAAGCACAGCTAATGAGGTCTGATAAGATCAGCTACATGGGCTGCGTGCCTTCATATTCATAGAGACTGTAAACCTCGTCTTAATGCCCCTGGTTTCCGTCGCTTGCAGTGAACAATCCACAGATGATTTTCACCGGGCTGCACTTCCCTTTAGTTTAGCCCATTTTAACATCTTTGAGCTCATTATTTTGGCTCAGTCTCAAACTCGTTCCAGCATCAACGGGGAGCTGTTTTCAGTTGTAGACTACTTTTCTCAGGAGTCAGTGGGCCCAGAACAGAGCTAACAGTGTCGTGTTTACAGCTTGCTGCGGTTAAAATGAGGTAAAACAGTAATTTAGTTTGCAGTCTCTTTATGATGCATCTTTTTTTGTCTGCACTTATTAATATGGTAATCTATATGGTAATAATATGGTGCTATATCTGTCTGTTTTCTCTGATGTACCTGCTCTACCAGCAGCAGCCTTTGACAAGCACAGGCCTATCACAGGTCCTCTTGCACGTTCACCATGATGACTATATGTGGAGTAAACAAAAAGAAAGCCACTTAGTTTCCGCCCTTGAGTTGAGGCCAACTGTTCATGACAGGCAGGCACTTGTCTGCTGGCATCACTTCTACCTTTTCATTCAACACTGTATGAAGACCTCACTTCATTCTCTCTGCCTGTCCCTTCGTGTAGGTGAGTGACAGGGGTGGTGGTGTCCCGTTCCGGAAGATTGAAAATCTTTTCAGCTACATGTACTCCACTGCTCCTGCTCCACAGATAGGAGAGCACACACGGCCTCCACTGGTAAGTGGAGATACAAGCTCCGGGGTGCCGGGATTTCATTACTCGTTCACACTCCTACATCTATTGAAAAACAAATGTAGGTTTTCTTAGCAGGCGTGGAAACACTGTTAATTGCACCATTTGCCGTTAAACTTCTGTGCAGCCTATAAACATCTAATCTAAATGCTTAGGCTTTTATTTATATTCTTTGCTATTTAAAGATTGAAATCCTGGCATCATTGTTTTATTTAAAAAATAAGTGATCTTCAATGCACAAAGCAAACTTAAAAAAAGACCTGTTTGTTCCATGGAAAAGTGCCGCCGCTTGCAGTGTGACAGAGAACAAAGCCTTCTTAAACCCTTGATCTCCTCTCGCTTGTTGTGCAGGCTGGCTTCGGCTACGGTCTGCCCATCTCTCGTCTCTACGCCAAGTACTTCCAGGGGGACCTGCAGCTCTACACCATGGAGGGCTACGGCACAGACGCTGTCATCTACTTGAAAGTGAGCCAGACGTGGTGATCATGCATGAAACTGTGACAAAATGCCAAGAGTTTGAAAGTCAGCAGCACATAACAGAGAGAGAAAATTGGCTTATGGCATGCCTTTGTTAAACACTAACCAAACTCTGCAGACCTGTGGAGTCAGTTCAGGTAAGACTGGCCATTTGTAATTACATCTTGTCTTCTTGTCCTTCCAGGCGCTGTCCACAGACTCCATCGAGAGGCTGCCGGTGTACAACAAAACTGCTCTGAAGAACTACAAAATGAGCCAAGAGGCTGACGACTGGTGCATACCCAGTAAAGAGCCCCTAGATCTGAGCAACTATAAGGTGGCCAAGTGAAAATGTCCCTCTGGTCAAGTGCTTCAAACCTACGTACCATGAAGCCTCCAGATTATCTGCCTTCATATTCCCATGTCATCATCTGCTAAGGCACATGGGTACAGTCTGATTTTAGCAGTAGCATGTTCATGTTGTTTTCAGTCCCTGTTGTCCTTCTGGGTTCATCATAAGAAAATAGACAAATAGAAAACAGCTACTAACAGACAGTACTTGTCACTCACCTCTGTGACTTTGGAGATGCAGCTCCAAAGCTGCTAAAATAACATAGCATCAACAGGGAGTGTGTGTGGACACAAAGCCCAGAGTCACGTGTAGGTAGGGAGAGAGAGAGGCAGCACCCGGCATGTTATGAGTGAAATAGAAAAGTGTGAATATGAGTGGACCTGTGAAGAGTAACAGAGAAGGGTTTGGGTTTTCCACTTTCAGACATTACACATGCAATAATGTTTCACAGCAGATGTTCGAAGAGGGACATATAGAGGTCTTCAGTTAAACAGGGAACCTGTTGTTGAACGGCTGTGACCCTGTCACCTAAGCCTTACAGTAGCAACTTCACCCAAAGGCTCCTTTCGTTGAAATTACTTGAACTATTTAAACTAATACTCTTGTTGCACGTTGTTAAATTTTAAGAACTGTAACACTGTGGAGTCTGTAGATGTGAACAAATGTATGACTTTGAAGTTGAGTGGTTTTGTGCTCTGTGCATGGATGTTCATTTGGGCTTTTGATATTTCAGTCTTTAAAACTTATAATTTAATAATAATTCTCACTGACCGGTAAGATACAGTGTTACCTTAACGTCAGTCTTTCGGACCAGCTTGAATATGATCCACACTTCTGTGCATTCATTTGCATTAATGACAGAGATAAAGAGTATTATATGATACAAACAACAGCACCATGGGGCCCACGTTCTCTAATACACAGTGTTGTACAGCTGAGTTGAGGTTGAGGAGTTTTAATGCTTTTAACAGGTTTCAGCGGAGGCCAGTGTTATTAAACCCCAGAAGGTAGTTCATGTCAAGTCTGAGTTCTGTACCAGTCTCTGATCCGATAAGGCAAGGCCGGTCTCGGACTCTTTATTACACTGTGCCATATGAGGACAAAATGCCCTGGGTCCATATGTGTTCAAGAAGAACAGTTTTCTTTGTATTATATTTATCTTAATCATACAGTGTGTTAAAGCTTATTTTTATAGCTACACTTTTGTGACTGAAATTATTGTAAATACTGTAAATACAATACAGATAATAAAAAAAAAGCTTCAGTACAAAATCCTCCTCTTGTGTTATTTGAGATTGTCTGTGTAGAATTACACTGCTGCTCATTCAGGTACACAGATGTGATTGTATCAGTCAGTGGCAGCGAGTTTTTACCTCAGTGTTACAGGATCTGTTGTCAAGGTAGTGACAATATCAAGTTCAGCAACTCTACCCCGCAGCACCAGACCCTCAGGGGCACGTAGACGCAAGATTTATGTCAGTAGCAGTTTCCACTCCGCTGGTGTTCCTCTGCTTGTGGTTACGTCACTATTACAACTGCAAATGACCAGGTGGATCCGAGCCCAGTAAGACAGAGGTCATCACAGGGAAACACACAGTCCGAGTCAGGGTCTTGTGGTTGTTTGAGATCAGAGGCATGTGAGACTCATGCTGCTAAAGCTCTAATAATAGCTGGATTCTTTTGCCCTTTAGTGTCGTACTTTCAGTTTACAAGGAGGGGAACAGCATACATTTTATAGATTAGGGATTGCAGCGGTGAAAAGTTACTCAGCACAGCACATTCACTGAACTTCCTACATTTACCACACTACATTTATTTGATGGCTATAGCTACTTAAAGTCTACTTTACTTATGATGAGCTTATGAAATAAGAAGCATCGTTCTAGATTCGCCAGGTCGCAGCTGTTCACCAATTTACCTTTCCCTTTTCACTGTGGTGTGACAAAAATGCAAAGTTGTATAAGGGCCTCCATCCAAGGTGTCCAAAATAAGATAATAATTTTTTAAAAAAAAGCATATTTCTGCTCCAAAAATCTGATTTTAATCTAAAAACCATAGGAAGGGGACAATGTTTTTCTTCTAAGGTTCACAAGCCAGACAAAAGTTTGGGAACCACTGCTCTGAAGGAGGAAGGCAGCTGGACCTGCAGCATTTGGCTGTTCAGGATCAACACTGCATCTGCCAGCAGCCTTATAACAGCCTCAGATGCTTGAATTAATCACAGCCAAAATTTCAGCAAAGAGGAAAATCCTCTTTGCCCCAGTGTTTCCAAAGGTGGATGGTTGGGGATATCATTCATTGTCTTTCAACACCAAGGTTGAAGCAAGTGACTCAGCCTGGCTGGTTTTTGATGTACTGTCTGGCACTTTCTGTTTGTGCGTGTGTGTGTGTGCCAGTTGTGAATTAAATTTTTTTTAAAGGTGTTTCACGTTGTTTCAATGTTGAAAAGTCTTAATTAAAGGACTACTCTGCATTATGTAGGTGAAAGATTAAAATGTTGTATTCAATTGAATTTTTAAAAAATCAGAATTATATAAGAAAAATAATACATAATACATATTTTATAACATACATATAATATATATA
>JBBMJY010000014.1:15647558-15684078 GCA_037833715.1 Toxotes lorentzi | reverse complement strand
ATACTTCTTATTTAAGTGAAGTGAATGATAATTCACATGTAGGTTAAGGTTCTGGCCCTTTTTTTTCCCCCTGGGGATGCCCATCTGTTTTTGTTGATGAATGAAATATCCTGCAGGTCGCAGATGTCGAGTGAGGCTCATTTTCCAGTCAGTGTCATGTTCACATCTGCCAAAAGCAGCAGCTGATCTAAATACAGACACTGAACCAGGGTGTTTACCCCCTGGCTGCCACAGCTACATCGAGGAGTGGAAAGAATCCAGCAGTGCCCCTCTCCTTATCTCATACAAACAAAAGGCTGATAAACTCTCCATAGCAACAGGAAAGGCGACATTACATTGACGCAAACACCAAGCCCAATATCTGCATAGTGTGTGCTGTGATTCTAACATCTCACCACAGTTACAGTCTTCTTTGAATATAAGTTGTTCAATGTTTACAAATAGAAATGGAAAAACCAGTTAAACATACATGTAAACACAGAGCAGTGGTTAATCATGGACACTCAGCTTTGATTGTGCAGATACACACTCAATCTATTATTATTGAGTCAGCTGTAACACCTGAACACCAGGTGTTGGAGTACAGTGCATGGAAGTTAGCAGAGAAGAAAAAAACATTTGGAACATGACGGGCGGTGTGGATGAAGGTTCTTGATGGGGCTGTGGGGTGTGTTTGACAACGCACATACACTGCAGTATGAGGACAAACAACCTGGCTCGGCTCAGTCAAACCCCTCAGTCACCTTTGGCCTGATGCCCCTGTTACAGATACTGAGCATCACAACATCACAACTGCCAGCATCTCAGCCTGCGTGTGTGAAAGTGGCCTGTCAACACAGAAGCTGCCAATGTCATAACTGCTGTCCCATTGTAATGACGGGGCGGCAGTGCTGAAGTTGGATTGCGGTTGTGACCCTCTAGTGGTCTGTTTGATAGAAACACCCACTTCCTGTTGGTGGATTAGTTTGTACATACACATGTAAGAAGTGTTTTCAGTGATCATTTAAACTCTGAAATGTGCAGTATATGAGAAACATTAGTTTGAATTCAAAATAAAGTCATTGCTCCTGCTCTCATCATAGACTCTGATCTGAAATTCACTAAAACTTCACTGGAGAAATTCCTTAAAAGAAAAATATAGTCTGGTCTCTTCTGTAAAATCACATTTTTGCATTCATCAAATATTTCCAAGATATATTTATGATGGCTTCATTGCTCTCCTCCACTTTAATTAACAGTAAACAGTTAGCTGTCAGGGGATGTACAGAATGTATCATATAGTTCAAGTCTGCTTTTAATTACTCACATCTGATTTACTCTGCACTTTAGTGCAATTCACTAATTAAGCACGGTTTTGATCGTAGTAATTAATAATAGATTGTGTATTTCATGAGTTGCATTCCTCACATGAATGCTGGTTTTTCATACTTTCATCCATCTGTGGTCAGTGAGGAGTAACTGCACTAAAAAACAACACTTTTACAGTTTTACCACTCTGCTGACCATACAAACTGAAAAGCTGCCAACAGCGCACTAATTTCATGTCTACGTTTGCAACTAGTCTGTGAAAAGTAACACCTTGACTGAGTGGGAAAGATGCCGTTAAACTGAAGTTTGTAATTTTTCCCTTTGTTTGTGCATTACTGCATCACCTGCTGTTGAGTATATAAGGTCATGTTCGAACAGTGGCTCAGTTTCCCATCATGCTGACATGAAGGGGTAAGAGATTTTTGTTTTTAGTGAAATGTACATTTCTATGTGAATGATTAATGATTTAATGATTTCTTATTCTTTCAGTGCACACATGGCCTCTTTCTGATGAACTTTTTATCACACACCAACAAGCTGGTGACAGCATAGTTATTAAGGTACATTTCTTATGTAGAATTATATTATGTTATATATCATTGTCCTGTAGTGTTGTTGCTTTTTGCTGTGTCCTGCAAATAATAATATTTTACTTTATTTTACACATGGACATGTTTTTGCTTTACAACTCATTAGTCTGCATCTGTTGTGTTCTGCACATTCACTATAAATAACAGACATTATTGATCAGATTGACTGATTGATTAAATCAAATTGGTTCCTGTCACATAATTTATTCCATATCCCTTTAAATTCTCATTTTTCTTGCTCCTTTTTTTAGTAACATCTCATAAGTTTTTATTCCAATTAATACATAGAATCAGTATTAGATATTTGCTTCCCTATACCAGTGAAAATATTCTGAAATAATTCAAACCTCATGTCCTGTAATTGTGTTTGATAAAACAATGATCAGGACACACATTGCATGTTTCTCACACAAACAAACAAAAACAACAGATATTGATACAGTAATTCCACTTGATTATACAGTGAGTAAGTGAGAAACCATATAATTGTCATCTTTTACATAACTATTGTGCAACTGCTGTTGTCCCCAGATGGTTGTCTTAGCGGTGGCTGTGTTTGTAACGTTGTCATCTTGTGCATTTGGCTGCTCAGGGAACACAAATTCTGTGAGTATGAGCTTTGTTCACTGATGGAAAGTAAAATTCATACATTATGCAACAAAAGTTTTTCCTTTTCCCAGATGTTGTTCGGCTCAGACAGAACTGTGCTGAGCTTTTGTCACACTGAGCTTTTAAAGAGAATAGAACATTACATGGTATTAAAACCAATTATTCACAAAGTCATGTGACAAACTCCAGTTTTGTTCGACACGTTTTCTCTTTTTTTTCCAGACTGAGCTGAAGCTTCGGAGCATGGAAAATCAACCTACTGCTGTTCAGCTCGCTGCTGTGTTCAAGGTGATGTGATCTACTGCCCTGAACTGAGTAGTCAGATAAATGAATCCGCAGCCTTTTGTTGTTGGTCAGACAAAACAAGACATTTGAAGACATCATTTAGGACGTCTGATGGGCATTTTTCACTGTTTTCACTCACATTTGATAGACCAAACTATGAGCAGAGAAAATAATCAGCAGATTAAAGAATAATAAAATAACAATTAGTTGCAGCTCTACCAGTAACTCATAGTCAAAATATTGGAAATATGGTGGTCAAAAAGCCCAAAAGAGTCAAAAGCAAAAAAGTATTTGACTTAAAGAGGGTTAAAGGAGAGTTAAAGAGGACACAGCAGCTCTGCCTCTGTCTGTTGTGGACATGAGCTGGATCATCTGGTTCAGTCCTAATTATGTTACTTTATCATCAATCTGCAGGAATGTTCTTGCTTTTGAGGCTGTAGCATGTCAGTCTGTGCTAAAATGCTCCCTATGCTGTATTACAGGAGGTGGAGAGTCTAAAGTGTGAACAAGCAACACTTCAGAAGCAGCACAACACTCTGACTCAGGTACTCTCTTTATGATTTTTCCTCCACATGTGTCCACACTGTACATCAGTTCCTGAATGCAACTTTTTTTTTTTCATAGCTGCATACAGCAAACCACTGGAAATGGGCTCAGAGGAAAGTCGGTCAGTCAATAAAATAACAACATTCTTTACATAAAATGAAATGATTGACAACATTCATTCTTCTCTTTGTGCAGCAGTCTGCTGTACTCTGTTGACCTAATGAGGAGTCAGAGACAGTAAATAATACAAACCTCTCTTGTTATGCAGCAACAAACGTTCTTACTTATGGTACTAATGATGATGAGGAGGAGGACGACTTGGATTTCTCTGAGGAAGACTCCAGGAGACGGGGTGACCCCTGCTTTCACTACACAGTCCTAGATGATGCTTGGCGTGCCACCAACACCACCACTAAGTTTAAGCAGTGTGACCGCAATGTCAAATGGAAAGGTTACTGGGTTTCCTGTTTAAATGCATTGTCTTTATTAATGACAACATTGATGATTATCTTAATTATTTATTTATTTTTTCAATGGAAGGCTGGTACCGCCTCTTCTACAAAGGGAAGAGTATTCAGATGCCTGAGAGGTGCGTCGCTGTGAACAAATGCGGCACTCAGTCCCCACTGTGGCTGGTGGGGTCTCACCCGAAGAGGAGGGATGGCATCGTGACCCGCAGAGTCTGCGGCCACTGGAAGAAGAACTGCTGTGCTTTCCAATCCACCCCGATCGAGGTCAAGAAATGTCGTGGCAACTACTACGTCTACAAGTTCACTCCGCCCACATCCTGCTATCTGGCTTACTGTGCAGGTAACAACCATTTTAATATGGTGGAAACCAAATTTTGTTTTGAATGAATTAAGGACTCCGGCTTCAGACAGTAAAAACACAATGCTCTGTTTTGTTTTCAGGAAAACCGGGTCTTAATTGTAAAGAAACTCTAAGTGACAGTTATTGAAAAACAGAAATGTTTTTGTTTTACAGATGTATGGGTTAGATCATACATGCGATCATTTTTACAAAAGAGCAGTTCATGAAACCACTTCTTCTGGGATCTGGTTCAGTATTTATATTAAACATGCAGAGGGTATTCAGATTTCAGACAAGTAGTTTTCTGACTGAGACAAGGTACAACGCTGTGAAATTGGTTTTCCTCTTCTTGAATAAATTCATCATAAATTGGAGAGATCTTCGAGCAGTGTCCCAAAAAGTTTTGACCGAACAAATTTCAGTGGTACGATCCTAAAACATCAAGCGTTGCTCGTCCTTTTGCAGGTTTAGGTACAGTATGTCTGATGTCTGAATGATGTTGTCCATCCATTTTCAGATATAAACACACTCGTATGTGGGCGGTGCAGAAGAAACCAGTCCTGTGTGAGCCGAGATAAGATAAACTGGAGGTGTAAGACAAACAGAAGAAGTAAGTCATCTTCTGTCTAAAGCCTGGTTTTAACTGGGAGTCAATGAGCCTTTTACCAGAAGATCTACACAAACACATTAAAGCTGTAAATGTCAATCTTGGCTAACTCACACAGATTTACATTCTAATGTTGATCTCATCTGCAGAGTGTTAGATGTCCTTTTCTTTTCTGTGAGCTGGATATTAGCTTAGCTTAAAAACTGGAAGCAGGGGAAACAGCTACAAGACACAAGTCATCATGTTTTACATCTCAGTTTTTGTATGAACTGAACAAATAGTACAAATGTGTTAAATAATGAACTTTAGAGGTACTGGACAGAGCCAGACTGGCTGTGTCCCCCTTCCTCCAGTCTTTATGCTAAGCTATGCTAACCATCTCCTGTCTCTAGCCTCAATCATACGACTACAACTCATAGTAGTAATAATAAAACCTCTCCTTCGCTCAGGGTTTTCCAAAAAGGTGCACTTCTTCGCGTCTTATCCTACCCAACTCTCAGGCAAAGTGAACAGAATCAGGTACAGCAAAGTGCTGGTGAACATCGGCCGGGCCTTCCGCAGGACAACCGGGGTGTTCAAGGCTCCGGTCAAAGGAGTCTACCAGTTCTTCTTCTCCTCCCAAACCGCCAATACCAACCTTAAGACTGACCTGTGGCTCGTGGTCAACGGTTACTGGGTCGCTGTCTCTCAGACTCGCATCTCCCGCTCCTCCAGTGTCGGCAGCATGTCCATGTACATGACCTTCCTCCGCAGAGGATCTGTGGTGTATGTCACCCACAACAGTGGTAAATCCTGGGCCAACCCTAACTCCATGACCATCACATTTGGGGGCTCACTGCTTGCACAGTTGAAATAATGTATGTATAAACATTTTGACAGTAGATTTCTAATGTATACCGGGGTATGAATATGAATGGGATTTGTTTGTCAATAAAGATGTGGAGAGTATATCATGACAAAGTTTATAAATACAGATTTATTTTTTTATATAGTTTTATTGCTGTCTGAGCTTTAATTTAGTCACTGACACTGCAGAACACTCTGGATGAGTGTCAGCTAAATGTCTGATGTAATTCCTAAATGTTTGATTTAATGCTTCAATGTAAACATTTAAATAAAATGTGGATTAATCACACGGTAAGTATTCATTACTTTTACTTACACGTATTATCAGGGACAGCAGAGGACCCTGTCAGATTAATAGTATTATGTTTTGTTTTATTTAATTATTATACAGAAGTATAAACATGGAGGAAGCATTGTAATCCCGTAGTTGGCCTGTTGAACACTAGGTGGCACACTAACATCAGTGTGAGCCTGGTGGGTGCTGGTGGGGGTCTGTTCAGCTCCGTGTTCAGGAGCTTTCAGACAGGAGGCCGCATTCAGGCTCACTGGATCAAAGGAAGTGGTTTGTTCTGATGGTTCCGGTGATAATGGTTCAGGCAGTGGACTGATTTAAGAATGACACCTCTGTCATAACTGTACGTTTCATTCATGTCCCATTACGAAAATCTTGACAGCCTTCGTTTTTCCTTTTATGGTAACAGAGGACATCATAAAAGTCGGGCCAAAACATTATGGTTTTCCTCCGAGTGCTTTACAACTTAGCGGCGGCCTCGTCATCGCTGAAATATGCCTCAGAAGCAGCGGAGCAGCGGTCTCCACAAATATCTGCAATGCTTTTCAACTTACACACAGGGCCGCTCCGACCAACACCTCTCCACTGCCCGGGGGGCGGGGACTGCTGAGGGAGGCTTCAAGCCTATTGGTGGATGGTGGATCTGGACGACAGGAGACGACCTCCAGGAAAACGGACGGAGCTGGCGCACGATGCAACGGGTCGCGGATCAGTTTCGGCGCAAGGAAGAAAACTTTGTATGGACATGAGGATATCTGGGGATAATTTGCTGTTTCTAATTGAAAAGCCGGCTTCCTAAGAGGGAAAAGCGCGTTCACGATCACTTTCACTCTTTATAGCGACAGGGTATTTTTTTTTATAACAGTTTCCGACCTTAATTAAACATGACTGAAATTACACTCTGACTTTTAGCGCACGAATGACAATGCGCATCGACCACACAGCTGATCACTGAGGAGAGGAGGTGCTCAGGGAAGCCCTTCAAAACAAGCTGCTAAAATATTATATATTTTTTTTCTTTCCACGAGTTTTAGTGAGAGTAAAGTAGGACCATGGCAGAGCACGAGAGCCTGGAGTTTGGAAAAGCGGATTTTGTGCTTTTGGACAACGTGTCCATGGAAGAATTCATGGCCAACCTAAAACTCAGGTAAGCCAGCCCCGCTGCGGGTCGTTCACCTTTGTGAGTCCACTGGCATCGTTAATAAGCGCTCGTGCTCAGGGGAATGAATATGGAGAGAGAATGTGAGGACACGTTCAGTGTCTTTATAAAATCATTTTAGCTGGGAAGGTGTTTCTCAATCGGCCTGCTGGTCATTCAACAGGTGCTATGGGCTCATTCAGGGTGCTGTTCAGCATTCGTCTCCACCTAAAATGTATAAATGCACGAAACTTGTCAAACTGCTCAGAACATTATTTATGCAGATCCTGTGGCTCTGCCTGTGTTTGCATTTTAACCATCGGGTGTGAAATCTCATGTGTTTCAACAACAACAACAAGCCATTTGTTTGAAAGTTGCTGGCATGAGCCAAACTGGATAGTGAACATACCTTTTGATGCCTCCTTTCGATCAAACCGGTAATTCCCTGTGAAATATGCTGAGAGTCTCGACAGATTCTCATGCAGACCGGTTTCTATCAGCTGTGTTGTCAGTGGCTCGGTGTCAAGCATCATGTCAAGCACGCTTTGTGAATGGGGAGAGGAGTGTGGGGTGGCGTTACGTTTCAGATGGGCTGCGGCTTGGAATCAGTTTCCCCATCTCCTCCACTCATCTCAGCCATCTGTGATGAAAGTGCAAACTGATCCCTAATGGCAGTTTTAGAGAGCCTTTACTCAGCAGGACTCAGTGGTTGGAGACAGTTTTGTTTAGGTGTCAAAGGGAGATCACTATGTTACATCTCTTACTAGTCCTCTAGCTATGGATTATATTCATTTTGCAGGCTGGGCAGACTGTAGTTGTATGCATGCATGGATTAATACAAACTGCATCATCAGCATCTCACCTTTTCTAATTTCTCAATTCTACCTGCAGTAGCGGTTGATAAAATAAATTTCCAAGCCAGTCCTTGTACAGTATTTTGCACAAACAGCCACTAATGAGTTGTAGAATAAATATTTGGAGTATTTGAAGGATGCTGGTTGGACGGTTTTCTCCTCCCAGTTTGCAGCCTCCACGGTTTCCCTTCTATGGCCAAGCAGAGCGAGCTATGGAGCTTACTTAAAGTTCTTACAAGAAGGAGTGTCCTCAGCACCAAAATATTTATTCTTTCTTTTTCTGTCCTCTGTGTGATAAATGAAGACAATCTGTATTTTTAACTGCTTGTTATAAACAATTGTAGTGGTGATTTCCAGAGCCACTGGGCTCAGTTTGAATCAGACACCGGCATCACACCCAGAAACTTTTCGTACTTTGTTCTGCTTTATGTAAGTCTGTCATGATCTCTCACCAGGGTCCGAGTTTAATTCATGTTTGTACGTGTAAATTCAGACATGTGCTGCCTGTATGAACATTTTGAGGAGTTTAATAATCCATCACATTAAAAGGACGAGTTGTCGAGAGTCATCAGCCGTAGATAAATCTACTTAAACTTTTGTATCTGGATCAAGATATCAAGGAAATTATGATGGCCTTTCCCTCTGCTTTCATAGTTAAAACAATATTTTCTCAATAAATGTATTAATAATAATAATAATAATAATAATAATCAGCAGATAAATTGATAATGAAAGTAATGAAACATTAGTTTCAGCCCTCGTATACATGTTTCATAGAGAATGAGTCAGTTCAGGTTAACTGTGTTTTTATAGCCGTAGCTGTGATTAGATGAGCTGTGGTGTGAACAGTAGCTTTGGCAGCCAGACAAGAGAACCTGAGAGCAGCCAGACAGCACCAGGCCTCATTTTCCCAACTCTCTCCCATTTTCTGTCTGTTTGTTTTCCCTCCAGCTGGACATCTCGGTCCGGAGATGGCGTGTGCAGATTGTTATTTGTAAAGGGTGTGACCAGCTGGGAGTGCTTCCTTTTTGCTCCTTTTCCCTTTAGTCTGAGAGCGCTTGCATGCATGTGTGAGCGTGTTTGCCTGAGTGGGAGTGAACCACTTGACGAAGGGATGCAGAGGGCACGAGGCATCCATTTGTCCTGGTACAGTTATTCAAAACAAGTAGTTCTGGAGCACGTCTGCACATCTCTCCTGGGTGTATTTTACTCTACATGTGGGAGCTGAGCCTCACGGTTAAATGCTTGGCATAATAAAAAGGCTTGCTAAACACCAGAGCTCAGCTCTAGAGCCACTGAACAAAAGTAATTTATTTGAGACTTTTCACATGTTCCAGAGGAGCAAAAAGCCATTTTGCGCGCGTTACATCAGGGTTGCTCTTTGAGAAGCACCCATTGTTCACTCTTCCAGAACTTGTGAAAATCCCCAAATAACCCATTTGTAGTGGGTCAGAAGCTGAGCTTTGGTGTGCGGCCAAGCCTTATTTAGTAACTCCCCCAATGCCAGAGTTAGTCTAGAAAGTGAATTACACTGCTGTTCAAGGAGTTTCTACTTGTGTCATTAAATCCTGCCATGCTGAGTAGGTAATCAAGTCCCCCAGTGGCTGCATGTGAGGCATGATTTGGAAAAGATTGCTCGTTTTCCTCAGTGTGGCCAGACGTGGTTGTTCACGTTGACATTTACTTTGTTTGACTTGAGGCTGAACTGTGTGTCCTATTTCCAGAGAGCCTCCCAGTCTCTAAATAGAGCCCAGCAGATGCCCAGTCTTTCTGTAGAGATGTCTGGTAGGATAAAAGTTCAAGCCAAATTCCTGTAGGGAATTTTGCTTGAATTGACCAATCAGCAGATAAGTCCTCATGGACCAAAGCTGTGCTGCACAGCCCAATGGACCGTGTGTTTATGTAGGAGAATCATTTCAAACGTGATTAAAAATGACTCATGACATGGAAATACAGTGAATTACAGAAGGGAAGGGAATTATAGTATCAAAATACATTTATTTTAACTGTGATTTCTCTCTCACTGTTTAAATTGATGCCCACAGTGACTCCATCAGTCATGCTGTACAGATGGGTTCCTCTACAAAAGATCCTTGGTTCTATCTTCTCTGCATACCGTGGGTTAAACTGTGTTGTAGGTTTACAGTATGTGTACGTATCCCACCAGCCAGGCACACTTTTACTGCTGCTAAATGTCTTTATAAGGCAGCATTGTTTTGTCTGTCCCTAGGAATCCAGGGGAAAAAACATTCCTGCTAAACTGCTGTGTTTCCCAAATAATTATGGAAGGATTTTTAAATTCTTCCTCCAAATGTGTGTGTGATATTCCAGATCACAAAACTGAGAAGCTCTACACTATGGAAACTGACTTTTTCATCTATTTTTGTGCAGATGAATGGAAATGGGTCAAGAGCAACACGACAGGGTCTGAGCTTCACAGAGTTGGTTGTTTGTTTTAATCTCGTTGCAGATGAGCAGATACATGATGAGCAGGGTTCATATCTATTTAAAAGTCAGCTTAACACGGTCTGAATTACTCAGATGTGGTAAACACCAGTTACTGGTACAAATATGTTCGACCAGAGGCTCAGAATTTCTCACTCAGGACTGCAGCGTCCTTCTGTTTTTCCAGTGCGATAGAGATAAGATTTCTATCTCCAGAATGTCCTGTCTACACAAATGAAAACATTGTGCTGAAATTCTGAAAACTCCTGTTTGTTTGACTGTATTAGGAGCTCCAATTGATTTGACCTTTGAACCCATCAGTGGGGAGTTAAAAAGGACTTTGAACAGGAAGTCTCCACTAATATGAGGCAGGCCAATGAGGCAGGAAAGCTGGCATTTCCCCTGCCTTTGCTGCTCACATTTCATTGTTTCCTGCAGCCCTTCTTCATAACTGAGCTGGGAATCTATGTGCACAGTGGACGTATATTTGAGATTCACACTTTAGTGAATCTCACAGATTTTAGTGCCATAGAGTTGCATAATTCACAATTCCAGCCTTCACCTTTGTCACTCTATCTCTGGTGTATCCTGGATTTGATCATAAAAGTGCTTGGAGAATTATTTTCATGAGCTATTAAAGGAACAATGGCTCTCCTGTTGCAAGTGCTCTCACCGCAGGTAGACTAGAAGAGGGACAGCTTCCCTATTCTTCTAGCTCTCCTGCAGAATAAACAAAGGGATCAAAGTACCCATGTGGCTCAGGTAGAGTAAAGCTCGCCAGGTACAGAAACCTAAGGTCAAGAGTCCCACTTTAGACTTCTCCTCCTGTGAAATATGGTCCAGTCAATAAGCCTGTTTTAGTGAACGCACAGGTGATACTCAAAAAATGTCCCAGTGTGTGTCAGTATGTCAATGTCTCCTTTGAAGCTAAAGGTACTGGCATCAGGCATGGAAACATTTTTCGACCCGGGGTCCTCTCCTAAGCCCGAGCCTTCTTATTTGCTTTTTTCATGCCTTTGTTCATTCCTCAGCAATAAAACCAAAGTCCATGTGCAGAACACACAGTCCTACCCAACGTGTTCGTGCCCTGAAGGAAAGATGAAAATGGGTGATAGTGTGCAGCAGATGCCTCTAAGAATATTTAATCCCAACCCCCTTATTAAAGTTTTTTCCTCTGAGCGGTGGTCAGTGACTGGAAGAGAAATATTTATAGATGAATGCTAAGATAGACAGTGTTCTGTGAGCTTCCTGCTCGTTTGTCCAGAGGCTCTTGTCCTTGCCAAGCATTGACAGAGGCAAAGTCATTTATAATCATAGGCTTATAGGTGTAGGATTTGAGGCAGATGACATAAAAGAAGCACATTGTGCCAGTACAATGTGCTTCTTTTATGTTTTATTATTCAAAACTTCATGAAAACTCCCCACACAAGCGCTGCTTCAGTGCCTCAGACCGACATTCCCAGGAGATCTCAGGCCAATCACGAAGCAAGAGAGTCTCCCGTGAGCTGCCGGATTCATAGAAGGTTCTTAGAGAAATGCCTCGTAGGCCTGTTCCCCTGCAATCCAGCAGCAAAAAGTCCAGTCTCACCACAAGAATTTCCATACAACCATCTGTAATCTGAAACACATTACCATCCTTACATAAACAGGGGCTGTGCTTGTGTAACTTTATTCCCCTCTAAAATAAGTTCACCAGCTCTCAGAGACGTCTCATTTGTGGACTGCCTGAGTTGGCAGGCGGGGTCAGGCCGTTATAGCACAGGCTTACATGCTTCCAAAACCAGTTTTTAAAGGCTTTTTTGTGCCCTTGTGTCATAGTTTTTTGTCATTTCATCTGGCCTCTGCCTCTCACCATTTTCTCCTGTGTAACATGCACGTCCTGCATATCCTGCCTAGGGTTTCCTATGTGGAGGACTGAGGTCAGACCCGGTCACTGAAATGGTCTTGATGATCCAGTTCGTCACTCTGTTCAAGTTCTGGTTGTTCGGAAAGAATAATTTTCACTCTCCAGTCTCACCAGAGGATTTCACATTAAAGCTGTCTGCTTCATGATTTAAGAAGCAAACGCGTCCTCTGTCTGCAACATTACCCCCAGACACAACTTCCCAGAAGCCTTGTTCTCACACACACACACGAGACATGATGCATTCATGCGTCTCTCCTATCTCTTCTGTGAACCTCACTCGCTGAGGTAATGAGTGATACGTTTTTCAGGAATCAGCTTGTATGGCGTTGTTTGGGAATCCCTAATGATGTGTGTGTGACTTACATGGCTGCGTGTTTGTGTGTGTGTGCTTGTGTGGTTTTTTTTTCTGTGTGTGTTTGTGTGTGTCCTAGGCAGCTGTGATGCCATCCTCTGCTCCCTGCAGTGTTGTATTGTTCTCTGGTCCACCTGTTGGAGCTGAGCCCTGAGCCACAGTGGGGGTGGAACAGCTTTCTCACTTTCACAGCCAGAGCCTCACATCACTTCACATCCCAGTACAAACACACCGAGCTGGATTATTAACTGCCACTGTTCATTAATAATTAAAAAAAGTCCATTTCACACAGCAACAATTTGATAATGTAATATATTATAATTTATAAGTTATAATGATCGGATTTATTTATTATTATATATTATTATTTATTTTTATTGTTGTATTTTAATTACATTTTGCTGATAGTTCTTATGTACTTTTCCATAAATACAATTTGAATGCAGGTCTCTTACTTGTGATGGAGTATTTTTACTGTTGTGTTGGTATTTCAATAAAGATTTTGAGTACGTCTTTTACCACTGTCTGGAGAGGAACAGATCTCTGATCGTTAATAATCCATTTTTTTCTATCCTCCTGTCTATTCATGCTGTTGTTCTTTGTCCATCTGTCTGTTTTTGTGCTCTTCCCTGCCCTCCTCTTAGCCCCGATAGAAATCATACTACTTCCCTGAAATAGCATGTTGAGTAATGTCTGGTTCTTTTGGATCAGTTCCCCTCTCTTTTTTTCTCACTCTCTTTTTCTTCAGTCATCCCTTTTCGTTGCTGAGTCCACTGTAATTTTTACATCAGCCGCTGCTGGCCAGCGTGTTAAAGCATAAACAGGTTCTGCATCAGGCTGCAGCAGTCAGGTCCAAAAACCCCACCACCACCCCTCCCTTCATTTTTCCTGCTTTCACCAGATGGATCTTTTTTTTATTGAATTTTGGAAATTAAATCAGACTCTGGAAATGCATGTTATAGTAACGGCTCAGTGGCGGTATATGAATGTGTGTGTGTGTGTGTGTGTGTAAAGGGGTGTGGTGGATGGCTGCAGTCCCAGCCAGCAAAGAAAGGAGGGTCAGCCACCTGGTCTGCAGCCTGGCTGTTTACACATGGCTCCCATTTCCCCTAAGTATCCAGACCTCATGAGAACATCCTGTAGTGTGAATGGGAGGAACACATGCTGCTAAGCACTGTTCAAGCGTGGCCTTATGGCTTTGTCTCTGAGCGTGCTGGTTGAACTCTTGGTACCACCTGAGGAGGATTGTTTTTGAATCCTTCAGAATACATGCAGGATGGATGGATGAAACTTGAGTTAAACAATTTCCTGTTGTCAAACTGAAAAGTCTAAATTCTCCTAAACCAAACACACACACACAGGTCTGTGTCTTACTGGATGCAGAGGTGTAGCATTCAAATGCTGTTAGTGTGGAATCTGAACTGGGGCTGACTTCTGTGGGAAGACGTTACGGAGAGAGAAAGAGGGAGCTCTTTATAGTAGTAGAGCTGGTGAAACAGATGTGGAAATGCCGCAGTGACCGTGGTAACTATCTCATCACCGGCCTGTAAGGTGCATTTATGCTCGTGGGTCATCATCATAAAAATGTTTGGCAAACTAAATTACCCATATCACCAGAAGCATCCTGAATCTTGAGCCGTGTGATGTGATTGAAATCAATATCACAATATTTTCATCAGCTTTAGGGCCAGAGCTTCCCTTGGACATTAGACATTTGTTTTGTAATATAATAATACAATTTTACTGTATGATTCCACTAAAAGTTGATGAATGATGATATTGAATTATCATGCAGCCCTACATGAATCGATTAAGGTGCTGTATTAACCTAAGAGGTCGACCTCCCTCTCTCTGTCTGTCTCTTTCTAATGTTTAATCATTAAATCACTCACTCAGAGTTTTGTTCATGAGTTAAAAACAGACATTAGATAAGAGGATTTAGTCAAGCCTGTGTCACCAGGACATAAAAAGATGATGTGATTGTCTGTGTTATGTCATTTTTGTTTTTCAGAATGGCTAAAATCTTCATAGTGAAACTCTGGAAACTCACATTTGGATATTTTTTGATCTTGGGTGTGAAGATAATCAAACTTCTTGTATGAACATCTTACATAATCTGTCCCTCTGCTCCAGCCTGTGCTGGTAGCAGGCAAACTACCTCTCCTGATGTTGGGAGAAGATTAATGTGGCCCTGAGGGCGGGTGGACATGTTATGTGCTGATGAGCTGCGTCTCCTACAGACAGTCTGGGAGCTGCTGTTTAGCACTAAGCAGGCTTTACAAAGCAGCGGAAAATCCCCTAATTCAGAGCCCAGATGTCTGATGGCTGCAGACCGTGAAGGAGGCCTCTGTCACTGGGTTTATGAAAGAGTGTGGTGGAGGAGAGAAAGGTGGAGCACTTTTGACTCATTTCTGGAGGGTCCCCAAAATGAGAACTACAGTGATGTCTCACACAGAAGAATAGTGTCGTCTTAAACTGGTCCCGTTTAAGAACAACCAGCCTTGTTCTACAGCAGAGCAGCTCTTTACTAGCCACTATTTTTATAGAGAGCTGATAAATGGACAGCTGTGCATCACATCAGCAAGACCTACACTTCATCTACCCCTTGACCCACTTGCCTATATATGTCCTATATGATAATTTGGTGGATGTAAGCAGGAAGTATAATGTTGCCATAGATTCCGTGCTATTAGCACTTCCTTTTTGCAATGTACCCATGGATGTACAGACACCTGTCGCTGGATTTCTGTGACATTGAGGAAAACTTGCTCAGGCAAGTTTTGGGGCTATATAAATCTATTAATAAGTGATTTTATGGCATTTACATATGATGAGTATCAGAGATAAAGAAAGTGTAAGTTTCACTAGTCTAAAAATAGGTGTATCGTGTTATGAGTCAGAGAAGAGGAGGCTTAAGTACCTTAATTGCTTCCATGAGTTGTGTGTCTCAGCCGCTCTTGCTGGCCATTTGGGAAAGAGGCCAAATCAGTATAGCTGACTAAAGTAATTAAATTCCTGTTGTTTTCAGAACACCAGCACAAAAACAGTGTAATTATAGGCCGTAAGTAGAAGACATTGCTTTATTTTTAAGGGTCTTTAATCAAAAAGGTAGAGAACCTCTGTTTTCAACAACGTTGTGTTTTCAGCTTTGTAGTAACAGTTTGTGTTTGGCCTTTTCCTGCCCCCGTGCACGAGGCCAGCTCCATAAAGAAATGGTCTACCCAGTTCTCCTAACTGGTTTTCCCAGTTTGATGTGGAAGAACTTGAGTGGCCTGCACAGAGCCCTGACCTCAACCCCATCCAGCACCTTTGGGATGACTGGAAGCCAAACCTTATGCAGCAGCATCAGTGTTGGACCTTGTTAATACTCTTGTGGCAAATCCCTGCAGCCTGGTTGCAAAATGGGGTAAAAAGTTTTCCCAGATGTCAAGTGTCCGTATACTTTTGACCATGTTGTGAGTATATGGTCTGGTAGAAAAACTTAGGTTCAAAGGTCAGCAATAATTAGTACTCAGTATATGATACTAACCATTTATTAACCAGCACTTATAGTATTGAACCAACTCATGATTATCACCCTGAAAACAGATGATTAACATTTATGGTCGTGTTTTACGTTCAGGTCCTCACGTTGATTGAGAAGCTAGAAGCAGTAAATTGTCGATGTATGTGATATGTGATTCGAGAAAGAGTAGAACAGACTCCAGCTATTCAGATGAGATGAACAATAGCATCAGTGGCTGCTGCTCTATGAGAAAACCGGTTTTTGAAAGACAAGATGTCCTTTACCGTGCAGCTGTGGGGATAAACCCTGAAGCATACTGCTATTACTCTAAACAAGAGCAGTGCTAGTAATGAACTCAGAGATAAAAGTGGAACAGCCACAGATTATCTCCCAACCCTGCATAATTCCTACAATGACAAGTTCAAGCACATAATGACAACATGGCCTGGCACAGCTCACGCCACTATGGGCCTCAGATTGGACCATTATACTGATACAGGACACGACACACACACACACACACACACACACTTCTTATTACCAGATTCTTTCATTACAACAAATTTTATGACATAACACACAAAAAATAGGATTAAATTCCACACAGGCTTAAAGCTTTGAGTCTGTATTTAAGGACAAACCTGTTTGAAATGAACTCAGCATGTGTGTCTTTATAACTTTTGCTTTGGCTCATACTGTGTGTGTGTGTGTGCAGAATCAGACAATCAGATAAAACATCATAATTACAGCAGTGTGTCCAGGCCCAGGGTAGAGATGTTGAGGGTGGCATTTTCACATCATTTTTCAGTCACATTCACCTCTTAATTCTTTTCTCAAGGTTTTTTTTTTTCCTCTCCGGGGGGAGAGGGGAGGGATTGTTGGTGAGAAAACGTCATAAATCGCTCACACTCCTCCCTGAGTTAAACCATAAAAAAGACCCACCCAAACAAGATTGGAGACAGCGGTTGTGCTTGGCTTTGCTCTGTAATTCACATCTGAAGGAGTGTGTCATGTGTACGAGTATGTGTATACGCGCAGTAGGTTTGTGCATCAGTGTGTGTGTGTGGTATGAGGCTTCCTCAGATATTTTTAGGGCAGACAAAGTTCCTCGGTAGAGTAATTTCCCCTCTGTTATTGTGTAAAACAGATCTTTGAAGTCACTTTTTAACTTTGGAGTGCAGCTGCTTTTGTCTGAGTGAGATACGTCGGGAGCTGAAGGCAGCAGAGATGTGCTGGCACCAGTTTTACCAAACACTGTAGTGACACATGCTGATATTAACAATGCTGCCAACAATTTCTATTAGTCATTACAGCACAGCTCCTGTTTTTATTAGCAGTTTTATTGTGATTAGCTGTAAGGGAGCAGCTTCTCACCATGAAACAGAGACACAGCAGGACCATAGGACCAGGCTTCTGGTCTGTCCAGCTCCAGCTAATGTTCCCATGATTTGCTGTGCTAACATTAGCCACTGGAGCGCTAATGGAGCGTCCTGAGAGAGCGCGCACATTCTAGTTCTTTCACTTCAGAGAGTCTGATAGGTCGGTGGAGTCTGATAGATCCTGTAAACTAAGTTCTGGTTCATGAATTTTACTGGATGAAGGTCTGACGACTGAAATATAAAATAACAACAAGTGATCAACATTGTGCAACTTTTTTAGTTTTCACAACTTTTAACAACCAGGAGAAACCAAGAACAGTGAGCAGCTGCTGTTTTAAACTTTGAATAAGCAGCCTAATGGTTCAATAAACACTTCACTGTTCAGTTTATTAGGTTTCATTCAATCTCAGGTGCTAAAATGGTGTGAGGTAATTTTACTATATTTTAGCAGTAATAGTTATGTTTGTGGAAAGTTTAAAGGTTATCGTGATGATGCCTTTTACTGTGATGTTTTTGGCGACAATAATCATAGCCTAAAAATTTGAAACTCCCTAAATGGGAGTCAAACTGCACACAAATCATCAGAGGTCTTCCTCCCTCTTCCACTTCATCCCGGCTCTACCTCCTCTCTGTCTCTGTCTATCTGTCTGTCTCTGTCTCATTTCCTGGCAGCTCTTGGGGAGGAGTCCTTTTGGAAAGAGTTCAGAAGGCTGCAGATCGGACCAGTTTAGACACACTTCCCCTCACAGCTGGACAGAGAGAATGATGAGGGAGAAAAGAGGAGATGATACAGAGGAAGCTGCTCTGTCACACCTGTGAATTTATCTGCTGTTAACTCGACCTTCCAGATTTACATACTGTCAAACTTTAACCCTCTTTAAACTCATATCTAAACCTTTATCTGATGTGTGGTTTCACATGATTCACTGCCTGTCTGAAAATTTAAAAACAAACAGATGACCATGATCCCAAATTTAAATCTGATTCAGTTTCCATGTACCTATAAATATCATTTCTGTGAGACTATTATGACCCAGGTTCTCTAATCTCTGCATTGTGAAGAATTGGATGGTCTGACTGCGGTTTGCTTATCCAGTGTGTAATGTTTTGCTATTGGGCGGGAAACATGAAAACCACAATGCCAGATTGACACACCCAATGGTAATAGTTATACAAAGAAATGTGTATTTATTTTGCCTCTCTTTCTTCATCATACACTAAATGATATCTTTGTATTAAGCTTTGGGTCAAGTTAGACTCGCTCCTGTGGAAGAACAAAGTCTCCACCTGTCACCTTGTTCAAGAGTGTGTATTGAATCACTGTGGTATGAAACAAGCTGCCTCGGTATGAAGGGCACAGCAGATGTCTCCCGTGTCTCTTCATGTCATTCAGTATGAGTGAAATATTGTAATATATTCATGTGAACAGTACCAGACATTTACAGCTCAGGGTCCAACATGTCAAATACCTGCACATATACTCGTTATGGCTGGCAGACAGTGTCACCTTCCTTCTGTACTTACCCAGCTGGGATCTCACATACACCCCTCCCGTCATGTAAACCATTGTTGACAATCCCCCAGAGGCCATTGAACATGTGCGTTAAGTGGGCAGCTTGCTGTGTTGGCCCATGCAGAGGGAGACGGAGGGCCCGTCTCAGACAAAGACCCCCGATTGACATCTGAACAATGGAGCGGGCACACAGCAGCCTCCTGACTGAGGAGAGGGAGGGCACAATGAGTCTTTCTCTGGGAGACCAAGGGAGGAAGAGCCAGCGTCTTAGCTTAGCTTAGCTGCTTACACTGCTCATGCTTTGCAGTTTGCATTAGCATGTCAAGGACGGACAGTGACTGTCAGACGCTTACGTTTCTTTCTGGGCCACTTTACGTTAGATTTGATTTTATGCTTGTAACTTTATTTATTTTAAAATGTGATTCATTAAGGGACGATACCAGTGAGTCTCAATAAACACACAATACATACTGGGTTTTTGCTGACCGTTTTTGAAGATCTTTGAGCTTATTTTTCTTTTACTTTCCTTTCTATGCAGTTATTTCTTTCCATTACAGCTACAACTAACAATTATTTTTAGTATTGATTCTTCTGCAGAGTATTTTCTCAGTTACTGGATCAGTTATTTGGTCTATACATATAAGAATTAGTTAAAAATACCAATTTGAAATGACTTGTTTTGTCTTGCATCCAGTCCAGAACCTAAATGTAGTTAATTATCACATAACACAAACAAAAAGGGCAAATCCTCACAATTAAGAAGCATGAAAAATAACATTGATTAATCATTTATCAGAATAATCAATAATAATTATCAATCTACTAATTGTTTTTTTCCTAGCATTTTTACAATTTGCTTAATTTGATCAAAGATTGAATGATTTTGTGTGTGTGTGTGTTATATTATCATTGCATTTACGGAAGTAAACGGAGACTGATGGCTGCTGGTAGGAAAAAATCAGATTTCTGATACACTGTCACATAATTTGGGAAATGATTGGCTGCTTTTTAAACTTTACACAGTTTGTGGTAAATGAGCTACGTTATGCTCTGTGTCCACCCTGCCTGTCCACGTCACATGGGCGCTCTATGCCGCTGTCGGCTGACATACAGTGCGAATACTCACATGCAAATCTGAACACAAGGATGAGCTCATTGTAGCATGTGCTGTTACTCTTCTCTGTTGTTCTCTGTGTTTTTTTGTTTTTTTTTACTCCTTCTGTTTTTTCCCTTTGCTGTGTGGAAAAATTACCATTTATCAGTGTCCATGAAAGTTTTCAAGTGACCTCATGTCCCTTGAAGATAGATCTAATCTAATGGAAACTTTTTCAAAATGGTGCCTTCTACTCAGCTTTTTGTATGTTTTGCAACTCCAAGTGTATTTCTGTCTGTACTGGAAACATTTTATTTTTGTACCCAGATGCTTTACCAAGACCATTTCAAAGTTAAAAGATAAACAGGATTAAAAGGGTCACGGTTTCGAAAACACTGATAAATGAGAAGAGTGTCATGGGCATCTGTCAGCAGCTTCACCATTAATGTTTTGGTTGATGCTCAAGGCTCCTTACGCCAAAAAATGTTGTCATCATTACAACAGCATCAAAGCTTTGAGGAGTACGCAGCTTTCTTCAGTGCTTGAGTTGTACTTTAATGAGAGAGTCAGCATTTTAATCTGGATGATATCTCAATATCTGGCAAGTCTTTAAACAAATATGAGTGCTTGATTGAGTTTTTCTGGCACTTGCTTCAAGCCCACGATCACAAATGCTTTACATAGACCTATTAGGAATGTTTTGGAATAATGTGCTTTTGGCCTTGTTTGTAAGGCAGCGGCAGAGGTTTGGCAGCTGTGAAGAAAGAGATTATTCTTCTGTGGAGTGAAACTGGGATCCTGGTCCTTGTTGGAGAGGAAGGAAGTCAGGCAGGCGGCCTCAGGGAGAGAGACAGAGTGACTGTGTGAGCGAGAGAGAGAGAAAAGGGCACAGAAAGGGTGAGTGAGACAAAGTGTGAGGGGAAAAAATATCTAAAAAATATGTGGCCACCTGAACATTACACCCATATGTGATAGTTGAACATCTTATTTCAAAACTATGGGCAGTAATCTGCTGCTGCCAGCCTCCACTCTTCTGGTTTCAGGCTCTGCACCAGATTTTGGAAGCTGGCTGCAGGAGCATTAGTCAGACGCTGATGTTGGTGATGAGTTTGGTTCACAGTTGGTGTTCCAGTTCAATCCAAAGGTGCTGGATGAGGTTGAGCTCAGGCCTCTGTGCAGACCAGGCAGGTTGTTTTTTCTTTCACAGTGACATGGTGAAAGAGCACAAACAAACAGCACAGTCATAACTCAGGAATGGTTTCTGGTGTTAGCCTGTGAGTCAGCCATGGTGACATGGTGTGAGAGGAGTCTTAGACCAGATCCTCTGCCTTCTATCCAGGACTTTATATCCTCTAATAACCACGGGATTCTGGTGTCGTTCAGCCTGAAGTTACAAATATCCTGTGCATTTGGTTTTCATGCAGTAGGTACTTAATATTACTATTAACACATAAACACCAACGTTATTTAAATTAAGCAAGTGCTTGTACAATATCCTGCTGAGTTTGGTTTTTTCTTTGCGTTCGAGGAGCCTCCCACAGAAACCACAACTCTGTTTTAACTGCAACACAAAGTGGGATCTCAAGGAGTCATTTACTCACGCAGACATTCTTATGGTGAAACAGGAAGGACCTTCCCCAAAGTTAGAAGCACACTGTTGTCTAAAATATGTTCGTATGCCGGAGCGTAAACACAAAAACCTGTGCATCGACACTTTTTTGTGTTAAGCTATATCTGACCGATACTGGTCTAAGGAACGCAGTGGAGCAGGATTTAACCCTGGACACATTTTGGTTTCTAGTCGTGACTTCCTTGTTGACAATGATAAGAAGTGTGATACAACTCACCTGCACCTTCAGTGCAAGATTGTTGAACTTTGGACAGATGGCAAACATATTTATGTCTGTTTACATTTCAGCAAAGTCAGTATCACATAAACTTATTAATACTGGCTAATGTTTAGCTTGTGTTAAGGTACAGTCAAGTGTCTTTGTTATTGAAACACTTTTTTTTTTTTTGAGATTTTGTATTAACATGGTTTCCGTTTTGAATTTCCTGTTTGATGTCCCTGAATGACCCTGGGAGTAGGTCTGCATTCAACTGCACTTCATCTAATTTATGGGTTTCATTACCAATTTAGTTAATAACAACAACTGAGTGATGATTTGAAACAACTGCAGTCTTCTGAATTCTGTGATACCCTGTTTTTCAGTGATTTCTGGCTTAACTACACAAAACTCCAGACTGATACTTAAGATAAAGGCATAGGTCAGAGTTTTTGGAAATACACGTATTTGTTCTCAGGAGCAGATTTAGATCGATTCCACTCTCATTTCTTAGTGTAGAGACATGAGAGTAGTATCGATCTTCTCACCTTAATATTTGTGAATAATATTCCATTAATGAGATTGAACATTGTATCTCCAGTTTTTTATCTTATTACCTTTTTTTAATTTTCTTTTTTAATGCTTTGGTTCATCTTTTAATGGAGTCAGCATTTGTTTGAAAGGAAAAGAAAAGTCATAACAGTGACACAGAAATCATATGATAGAGATTTAATTCGATCACATTTCTCAGTGCTCATGTTATGTGTCCTCAGGTTTGAGAAGGGCAGGATCTACAGTTACATCGGAGAGGTGGTCGTGTCCGTCAATCCTTACCGTGCCATGAACATCTACGGCCGCGACACCATAGAGCAGTACAAGGGCCGCGAGCTGTACGAGAGGCCGCCCCACCTCTTTGCCATCGCTGACGCTGCTTACAAAGCCATGAAGAGGAGGAACAAAGATACCTGTATTGTCATCTCAGGTAACATAGGAAGCCCCCCTGCATGAGCTCCACACAAAGCACAGAGAGATGTTTTCCTTGTTGGGCCTTGTTGACAAAAAGACAAAGGATGTTTTACGTTGTTGTTCAATTCACATGTTTGGAGTAAAGTTTGGGATCACAGTGTATTTCTGAGCATTTTATTTATTTTTTATCATGTTTACCTCTGCAGTATTCAGTTATACTCAGATGTTTTGGAGATCTGAAGGAGAAAAATGTTGCTATAACTTCCATTCTCTTAAAAACAATAAAACATTTCACCTTCATCGTGGCCTTGAGCCGTGTGGCAGCATGGAGCAAACATGCAGAGGATGAAGCACCACTCAGTGGTCAGAGGGGGAACTGAGACCCTCCCTCATAGTGTCACTCAAAGACAGAAAATATGATGTTATCCTGAGGTGTGTTGGTTTAATCTGCAAGCAAACTAAATTACAGCAAATATTTATTGTTATTCTTAATGACTCTGTTTATCATTGCAGGCGAAAGTGGAGCAGGAAAGACAGAAGCCAGCAAGTATATAATGCAATACATTGCTGCTATCACCAATCCTAATCAGAGGGCTGAAGTTGAAAGGTGAGCTGCTCTTATTCACACTGATAAACCTAGAGGCGGTGTAGAACCTGTGCACAGGTGGGGCTGGGTGATTAAACTCCTCATATTACCTCATATTTTTCTGTGGATTTCTGGATTTGATGCATCAAATGTTCAACTCTGTTTCCTCTTTGGCAGAACAGAGTTTCTACCTAACCTAATGCATTTCAGTGCCTGGCACAGAGTTAATAGCTTATTCTTGGGCGTTAGATTATCTATCAGACAAAGCAGTAACTTGTATTACAGGTCACTTTTGTGTTGTCAGAGGAAATTTATTATCAAAGTTATTATCATATTTCAAGAATTCATTCTGCCAGTAGTCAAAGGCTCTTAGATCAAACTAAGGTAGAGCTACATCTCAACTAGACTTTAGTCAGTGTCAGTGATAACTGAGTGGGCGTTCCTGTAGATAGAAGAGAAGTTGTTCCACATTACACAAGAACATTAAGAGGAAAGAAAGAGATCAGCTTTGATGTAAAGCAAACAAAATGTGGGTCATAGATAAAGATAAGATTTAGTGTTGATAAAAAAAAGTTCAACTTTACAGTTACAATTCAAATAAATTTGAATATATAGTTTACTGGGTGCAAACCTGGCTTTGCTCCCTACCACTGCTTTTCACTGCACTGTCCCTTATCTAAAAAGGTTACACAGCCTAAACAAACATTAAACACAGCAGAGGATGTAGTAATGTAAAATATAATTTCATGAAACTAATTTGAGTCACAGGCAAATTTTAGTTCAGTCTGTGTGTGACAGAAAGAGGTGCAGCCCATTTTTAATTCTTGTATATTAAAACATTTTATGTGTTTATAGATCTACCATAGTATTCAGCCCTTCCAGTGTCAGATTTCACTCTAGTAACTCTTTAAAAATGATTGAAATTCACTTTTAAATTCACTTCTCTTCCTCCTGCTCGCTGACTTTAAGCTCCACAGTTTATAACTTTACACCTCCCTGTATTGCTTCAGTCTGAAAGCTGTAATCCAGAGATTTTTTTTTAGATTAGATAATGTTGTATGGATGGTATCATTAGCCTTCAAGTCATAAAATGAAATCTACACAAGGCCATGGCAGGTGTAATTTTTTTCTGAAAGTGTTCTCACAGGAGGATTAGAATAATATAAATATCTGTATAAATTCATTTTTCTCAAAGGATGATTGCCCCAGAAAAGTAATATCTCAGTAGTAGAACTCAAAATTTCTGATTTTAAGCACTGAGAGCTGAGCAGAGGCACAGTGGCACAGTTGAGTGTATGGATGGGAGTGTTTATAACTCTTCACAGTTGGTCGCACTTAGTCGACCACTTCACCTTTAATATCATCCCGCTTTCCCACAGGGTAAAAAACATGCTGCTTAAATCCAACTGCGTCTTGGAGGCGTTCGGGAACGCCAAGACTAACCGCAACGACAACTCCAGCCGCTTTGGCAAATACATGGACATCAATTTTGACTTCAAGGGAGATCCCATCGGAGGCCACATCAACAACTACCTGCTGGAAAAGGTAAGGGCCCATCAACTAGCCTCAGAGATGAAATGAAGGGTAGTCGTACCTGTTACCTGGTGATTGTGAAGGCAATACAGATGTTTATAGTGGAAGCACATAAATGTATTATACCTATTATAGAAGGCAGTGTGTTTAAGTTTTTATGTTAATGGAGGATAAAGGTTTAATATGTTGTGTTTTACAGCATGTTTTCTCAGCCGAGCATGAGCTCAAAATGTGTTCCAACTGTGCTGATGATTCCCAGACGGTACCGTTAGCCATATGGTAGCCATCTTCCTTTTTGTCCCTCCACTGCATGGTGGTGCGGGATGATAAGCGAGGAAGTGAGGAAATAAGAAAAACATGTTTTGTTTGACAGATTATCAGGTTATTTTTTTCAGACTTTTCCCTAATCTTTATTTTTGCCTTGTGAAATACTGAATGATTTTTCCTGTTTCAGGTTTGTAAAAATTTAAAGGAAAAAAACCTGAGAAGCAAACATCAGTCTTTGGATGAGTAGCTCATATATACAAATGCAATCTGTGACGAGTGGACATTGCTTTGCTAAAGGGTCACGTCCCAAATAGAATACTGCTGCAGTGACTAACTTCCCTCTCTTTTGTTGTTGCTCAGAAGCTTTTATGACAACTGTTATGTGACTCTGTCCTGTTTTTGTGTGCCGCTTTTTCCCAATAGTCCAGGGTGATTGTCCAACAAGAAGGAGAGAGAAGCTTTCATTCATTCTACCAGGTAATTATATGTGTGTGTACCTGTGTGTTTGCATGTGAAGGGGTCATGTATACATTAGATGTGTGAATGCAATCAGTTATATTGCTTGTTATGTACATGAAAGGCTGAGGAATATGAATCCATGCAGCGTTTCTGAGTCATCACCAGACCTTTTGTTCCTGCATGTAGGAGTACAGTGAGTCAGAGACGAGCTCGCTTATGATCGGGCTGCATTACGTACAGTATGTACAGTACATATGAGTAAATATGTCAGAAATTACAGTTGGCCCCATGTTAAACACTCATTATATAATATCCTGACCAGAGATGGAAAAGCAGAACAAAGGTGCTACATGAAGTGCTGTAAGTAAAATGTGTGTGTTTGTTGTTCTCCAGCTGCTCAGAGGAGCTCCAGATTCCTTGTTACGCTCCCTTCACATCCAGAAGGACCCGACGGCCTACAACTACATCAAAGTTGGAGGCCAGATTAAGGTACATCTAAAACTCTGCGCACACACACATACATTTGTATGTGTGTATGAAAACCCCAAAAACTAAAGTGTGAAGGAGTGTCAGTGTGACATGTTTGTAGAAGGATAAATACAATCAAAAAGACAAAGTGTAAAGTGTGAGATGACAAACTCTGAGTCACTGTACATACGTACTGAGCTGTACATAAATGCGTTGTGGGAGTATAGATGTCTGCTGTGCTCTGCCATCTTTGCATGAGCTTAATGAGCAGGAACAAAACCACTTGACAGCAACAAACAGCCTGACGTCATGGAACACGATACATCCAAACAGCTGAGGTGGTGCTGTGTGCCCCAGCAGCTCTTATTTTCAGAGCCAGACATCACACTTCAGCACCAGTTTGTAATTTAATTAACTGTAGGAGTTTGATATCCTGCCTAGATTAACTAGAAGAGGTCAACACACACACAAACCAGTAACAGATCAACATTTACATCTGCTTCAGCAGGAATATCAACCTCCAGTCCAATTTCAAACGGATAAAATGTCGAAATGAGCTCACTAAACAACTGATCCGGTTAAATATTGTTTCCTTTCTGCAATTTGTTTTCATCCCTCTCCAACATTTCTTCTCTCTCTCTTTTTCCAGTCCTGCATCAACGATGGGGCTGATTTCAGAGCTGTAGCCGACGCCATGAAGGTGATCGGTTTCACAGGGGACGAGATTCAGACTGTTTACAAGATCCTGGCCACCATCCTACACCTGGTAATACCCAATAATACCAAATCCCTGCTCGTTTCTTGCGCCAGCTGTGCTCGCAGATGTGAGTTCTGTGTCCAGATGTGTGAGGTAGTGGCAGAGTGAACCAGTGCTCCAAGGATTTGAAAATGTGTTTATTTATTTATTTTGCTTATTTTGTCATTGCATAGTGTGTCCCATTCAAAAGCAGCTTAGGATTAATCTTATTTTATGGTCACTAATTTCCAAATAACGTTGTGGGAAGTTTCATCCATTTAAGCCCAAATAAACGTTTTCCTTTTTTAAATCCTTTTTTTTTTTCATTAATTTTGAATTGTGTGTTTGTCAGTCTGTTCCTTTAGCCAAACCAAAACCAAATGCACTAAGGCATCCTTCCTCTCTCTGGCCTCTGTCTCCAGGGAAACCTGACGTTCGGGGTGGACGGTGATGTGACCTTGATAGAGAACACAAAGCTGGTGTCTGTGATCAGGGAGCTGCTGTCCACCAAGGAGGAGAATGTGGAGAAGGCCCTGCTGTACCGCACGGTGGCCACAGGTCGAGATGTCATTGAAAAGCAGCATACGGCACAGGAAGCCAGCTATGGACGGGACGCTCTAGCCAAGGTTATTGTTGTAAATTACAGGTCGTTTGTTGTTTTTCGGGCAGTACCGCACAAAGTGGGCTGCACTGAAAAAAGGAGTAAACATTGGCCTGATGATGCCTGCAGGGTTGTGACATTTCACTTAGTGCTCGGTGAGATTTTTACTGCGATTCACACTGATTCTCACAAGCATGCGTCACAATGTTATGACTCCAGACAGAGGCTGGAGACTGTGGAGGACGCAATGTATGTAGGCAGCTTCGAGACCAGCACTGTGGGCTGCGAACCCAAGTCTGACTCACTCATATTTTGACGTTTAACTCCTATTCATCTGTAACCGTGTGGTACACTACTCCGTGCCCTTGAGCAAGGCTAGCAGCTGATCTGCTACACATGTCTTACGTGAAATGTTTTGTCACCCTCAGGCCATGTATGAGCGTCTGTTCTGCTGGATCGTGGGACGAATCAATGACATAATTGAGGTGAAAAATTATGACGCCAGAGTCCACGGGAAGAACACAGTCATCGGGGTTCTGGACATCTACGGTTTTGAGATTTTCCAGAACAACAGGTTTGGATGAGACAGGACGTTCCACCATTGTATGAAGCAAACTAAGCAAATCTGAATCTGCACATAAAATATTTCACTTCCTTGTCCATATTTATCATTTTAACATATGATTTTATTGTTTGTGCGAGGATTACAGCTGTCAGCTGTCAGTTTGGAATTATTTCATAACTCAGTATTAACATAACATTCAATCTCCTGTGTTTCTTGTGGTATAGCTTTGAACAGTTCTGCATCAACTACTGTAATGAAAAGCTGCAGCAGCTGTTCATCCAGCTGGTGCTAAAGCAGGAGCAGGAGGAGTATCAGAGAGAAGGCATCCCATGGAAACATGTATGAAGGACATTTTTTGGTCTTTATTATCTGTTTTCATTTTCATTTCTGTTGCCACCCTCGAGGCGTATTATTTGATTTTTAATACGTGGCATAACAGGACTTTTTACAGTTTCATCTTCATTTGCTTTGTTTTTACACAGATTTTTAACACAGATTTTAGAAGATTATTCCTCCTAGACACACATATTGATTATATTTTGTGTAACCTCTTGTCATCCTGATTTGGCTTCCTCTGCTCTCTGTCCTTTTATTAGATTGATTACTTCAATAACCAGATCATTGTGGACTTGGTGGAGCAGCAGCATAAAGGCATCTTCTCCGTTCTGGATGAGGCCTGTATGAATGTGGGCAAAGTCACAGATGAGGTTTTCCTCCAAGGACTCAATGGAAAACTGGCCAAACACGCCCACTACACCAGCCGCAAGGTAGGAGACACTAAATATGGATCTGACTTAGAGTCGATCAGTCGTTTACGTTTTTAGTTGGAAGCTTCAAACATTCTCTGGTTCTAGCTTCTCCAATGACAGCACTTTTCTGTTTAATTGATCAATAATGAAGATCAACTTACTATTGATTTGATATAAACTAATTTAGAGTATATGACTTTTGCTGCATGGTATGATCTTCAAAATGCAGTTTGCTTGCCTTGTTAAGTGGATTTGAATCTTGTTTTCTTTTATCACATTTCCTTTCACTTTTAACTGAGTGCACTAGTTTTAATTATTTAAAATTTACAATAATAATGTTACAACACTAAAGATAAACAAAAACAACGTTGGTGTTTCAAGGCAGAACATGTTGTCAATTTCAAAGTGCATGAGAGTGGATTTATCATAGCTCTATGGCATGATTTGCAAATTTAAGCTAGAACATTAAAAGGATCAACAAACCTTAGTATAAAAGTGAAGCAGTACATCAGATTCTGATGATGCAGGATGTGGTAACCTGAGAACACCAGAGGGCAGATTACACCACAGTAAGGAACCATTAGCAGCAGAGGAAGAGGTTGAACATGATCCTGTTTAATAATCAGGAAGGCTTTACAATCTAATTCACGCTAATGGTCTGTGAGGCCAGACAAAACATAATCCAATTATATTTGACATCCACCTTTTGTGTTTGGGAGCTGATGGCTCAGACGGAGTGAAAGTCATTCATCGCCACTGATCTGACAGTTTTTCACTTTCTCTGCTGATGTTTAACGTGACGGGGTGTTCAGGACAGCCGATGAGTGGGTAGACACTGAAACCGCAGCGTTTTTATTGAGACGACTGCAGTTTCTTCCCAGGCCACAAGGGGGCATCAGCTGTCAGAGGAAAGAGCGAACAGGAGTCTGACTCAACACTTTGCACAAGTGATGTCACTGCCAGCCAATGGGAGTGTATGGAGCTGGTGCTTTGCTGTGTTAGAATGGATGGTGGAGGGAGGCGGAGGGGAGGTATTTACAAATTTATGAGGAGAACCAAGCAAAGAAACTGGGAAGAAGACGGGAGTGAGATGGTGATGCAGTGAAAATGAATAATGGCAAGTGGCAGGTAAACATCTGTATACATTTCTGGCCAGTGTAGATAAAAACACTGTAGATAGAAAACACAGGCCACAAAGTGAAGCACTGTGTCAAGAAGCCTATTCAAAGGCTTCCTGGCAACAACATGTTCCCATGCAATGCAAAGAAGGAATATTGAGCCAAGCCAGTGGGCACTGAACCCTGCAGACACTGTTACTCAGTGAATAAAGAGCACAGTGACAAGGAACCTGAATAAAGCAAGGTTGAATCAAGATGAGGTAAAGACTGCACTGTGCTGCAGGGCGTATTGATTGGTGAAGCTTTCTTTCCTCCTACCATCTTGTGGTCGATGTGCCCCCCGCTGTCGTCCTCCTGCTGCTCTCAGACCTGCTCCTCTGGCAGCGGAGTTTAAAAGACGTGAAACGAAGGGTTGAAACGTACAGTGATCCAGCTGTTACTTCCTGGAACCAGTATTGGCATGAATCAATATTAGCCAGAGATCTTTTTTCTCTGTTCTGTCTGGAGTCCTGTTGCCAGGCAACATTAACATAACGGACTTTTTGTCAGGACGTAGTGCGAATTGTTGGGGGCCTTGGAAGATCTCCAGGGCGTTTAAATAGGTAGTGTTACAGTGGGTGTATAGGCAGTGTGTTGTGTACTGTAAAAAAAGATCGAGCTGCTTTTCTGTGGTTTATTCTGAATGATAATTGTCGGTGCACATACAAATATCGAGACATGTTTTTGTGTATTGATTGACATTCAGGTTGATTCAGTGTCTTATTATGACCCACATATGCATATTAGGTCTGTCAGGTCTAATTAGATGTTTTTGTTTTCAGCACCACCCAGTGGTCAGAGTAATAGTTGCAGCCTTTTTCACCCATGACCCTTAAATATTTAGTAGATGCTGAAGTTCAGTGGAGATGTTTTTATTATAAAGCAAACCTGATGAAGTCGTGTTAGTTGTAGCTGCACAACATGAACTCATGAATATTATCAACGCATCTTAGTTTTAATTCTTATTACTTGTATTAAAGGAGGGCCTGAGGGTTATATACAGTTTACTTCTGTCTTGCTCTCGTCAGGTGTTGACTTTGTATTTCAGATGTAACAGCTTTAATTTCTAGTCTTTATTCTTAGTACTTTCACATTGATTTTGGTTAGGTTTTTAACTTCAGGGGAGGAGTAGAACTTTGAGATTACTGAATTACTTTCAGCTAAAGAAAAAAGAGAAAGAAATACTCTCTCTGTATATTAGTGTGACCCAAAAATAGACACTCACGATGCAAATTAGCTCTTGGGAAAGTTCTGAAAATTTTAAGGCTTTGAGGGTACGAAGTGTACACGAGCTCGACAGACTTTAAAGACCCACCGTGGGCCTCTAGCCTCGTAACTCATATCTCTTCAAGTCTGTCTGCCGGCACAAAAGTATGAAGGTTGAAAAAAAAGATGAAGTGTTGGAGAGAGAGAGAAGGGGAGAGAAGGGGAGAGAAGGGGAGAGAAGAAGAGGGGAGGTGCACAGGGAGAGACTGTGAATTATATGTGAGAGGCAGTAAGATATGCACATCAACAAGAGAAATGGTTGAGCCCAGTAGAAAGAGAGTAAGAAAACAGGGGCTAGAAAAACAGTACATACTGTTTACTGAAGCACATGTATTAGTGGTATATTCTAAGAATAATTCAAGGCTTCATTAATCCATATTTGTCACATTAACAATGGATTAATTAACTATGTATGATCGCAGTCGCACAGACAGTTATTACATGATGCCAGAAACTGACTCAAACTGACTTTCAGCAGCACTAGCCAGCTGTTTTCATTAAGAAAGCTCAGATGAACCTGTTGTCATCAGCACTGAACAGCGGACAAAGTTAGTGACGAGCTAAAAGAAAAGTGGATATTAGACTTACACTCATCAAGCTGACACGAACACAACTCCTGCTAAATAAGCAACGGTGAACATGTGTGTCATATCAAGGTAATAATATGTCAGATGTTGTGTTTATAGCCTGTTTCATGGTTTAAAAAGTCAGGTAACACAGATTTGATTAGCAGCCTCTCTTCTTAACATCGTATTTTGTCTTCGTCGTTCTGTGATTCATTTCTGCTTCAGCGTTGAGTTCACTGCTGAGACTGGAGACTGAAAAGGGAGAAGCATAGGAAGAGACTGAGTCAGAGATCTATTCCAAGAGATGTTCTGTAACATGATCTGTGCTGTGTGTCTGCAGTTATGCACTGAATGATGAGACTCTGTCTTTGCTCTGTTGTCGACCTGTCGGCAGCACGCGCTCTGTGACGCACAAATAAGCACACACTGTCCAGGCTGGTCACCCTCTTCATTGAGTCACTGGATGCCACATGTGCACAGTAAATTTACATTACACACCCACAGTGTGTGGCACAGTGAGAACAGCTGTCACAGCCGTTCGTATACGCACACAGAGGCACACGTTGCCACAGTCCTGTAAAGACCCGACACCGAATCAGAAGTTTGTATCAGTAACAGATGAGTCTGTTTCACATCTCAGGGTCACGTTGCTTTGCAGTCTGCTGATGAGAAATTCCTTTTATTGGCTTCCAGGCTTCTCAGCCTTGTTATGAATTAATCAGGGGCTTTTGATGCATGGGAGCCACAGGCTTGTTTACAGAGATGCCTTGGCTAAAAGGAAACGCTTGAATATGATGTGTGTGTGAATGATACTTCAGTGTGATGATGCTGTAAACTCCGACTGTCAGGTTGTAAAAATTTTTACTGAAGTTTAGCTAGTTTCATAAGGATTTCATTCTTGTTGACCTACTACATGCAAACTGCGTACTTGTTTACTTGAGTCATTCAGCGTTTTAATCTATTTTTAGGTCACTGCACCACAACCACACTGGCTGACTTTAATTTTCTTATTGTCTTATTGCCTGAATGAAACGAGCTGTGTTGCATGGATAAGCAGGTGTAATGAGGCTCATACTGTATGTGAAAGGGATCGTTCATCGTGATGAGTCGTCTCTCTGGTGATGTTCTGTGGCTCTGCTGTGCTGTGAACTCACCTCCTTCCCTTCCCTCGGTCATCCTCCTCGTTTTCTGCTCCTTCTCCTCTCATTGTGTGTTGCTTTGATCTCAACAGATGTGTTTAATCATTTGCTGACACATTAGTTCCTGTTGGAGCAGCCATCATGCCTCTCCCTGTCTCTTTTTTGTTTTTCACAGTCCCTCCCTCAGTACCTCTCTGTTGTCTTCACTTCCTCTGTCGCCATTTTTTTCTCCATTTACTTTTCACAAGCGTCTCAGCACATGGCCTGTACAGGTGCAGCACTAATAGGATGTGATGTATGCATGTTTTCCACTTGCTGCCAAATGTGTGAATGCATGTAGGAGGGCTGTGCTAAGTGGTAAAGCTTTTATGGGCCATGTGTTGGCGATGCTAATCCCTGACACACTCTGGTCATTAGCTCCAGGGAGGCACAAGGTCAGCAGCAGCAGCAATGACACATCGAGGAGGCTAATTGATGCGTGTGAGAGCTTTAAGCAGTGGAAATAGTAGGCAGCAGTTGAGTATCAAGACATTTTGATGGGTTTTACGGGAGATGTACTCATGTATATATATATGTGTGTGTGTGTGTGTGTCTGTCTGGAGTGAGGTTGTAGCTGGATGTTTTAATACCTCGACAGCTGCCACTCAGTGCACTGGGCATGAAACACGAAATCCATCTCCTTATCCACCGTCTGATTTGTTCCTGTGGTGCCCACTGTGAGTTGTTGACAGGTTTGGAGACAGTCAGACGGTGCTCATCGGGAGGTCTGGCTTGTGCCCTTGCCGATGGCTGTGTAGTCCAGAGGCTAGAGAGCAGGAGGGCACAGGTGGCAAACAGGATTGCTAGAAAAGTGATGGCAGGAGGTGCTGGAGGGAGAGAAGTAGAGTCAGGGAGGGTCAGATTGAGGTGGGAGTTCTCTTTGTACTGGGAGTGTCACAATAATCCATTTATGTGGACATAAGAATGTGTCTTTACAGAGAGAGGACTGAGGATTTCCATTCTCATTTATGTTGGACCTGTCCACGTGAGCATTATGTTAAGATGGACTGAACCTTCAGTGCAGCTTCAGTGCTCCTTGTCGTTATTCTCTATAAACTTCAGGATGCTGCTGTTAAACCTCATGGTAAAGAAATAACGAGACAGAGGGATAAAAAAAAAAGTCAACATCCTGTGCTTCAGTTTCTGTATTTAAAATTTTGAGACACTTCCGGGCAATAAGAGCTAAAGGTGAAAATGCATCTGTGAAGCATCTTATCATCATCGCTTCCTGTCACATTAACACCGGGTGCTGCTGCAGCGTGTACCTGACACAGTCAGTCCACCATGTTCTTGTTATTTTCTCTCGCTTTCCGTCTCTCGCCTTCTCACCTCACCTCTCCCTGTGTTCACAGTTTTCCTGTCTGTTTTTCTCTGCAGCTGTCTCTAATTTATATGTTCCTGCCCCCTCAACCCCACCCACTCTACCTCCACCTGCTCTTTTATGCCTTTGTCTTTATTTTGTTTATTGAAATTGAAAACTAACAAACCCTTCATCCTTGTCACTTCTCTGCATCTCCCGTTAAAGCGCAATAATTTTTCTTCCTGTGCCACCTTGACTCTTTCTTTTTTACCTCTGTCTAGTGTCGGCTCTCTGTGCCCTTTTCTATCTGCTTAATTAATCTGTTTATTTTGTTATCTGCTATCAGTAATTTCTTCTATACAGAGTGTCCAAATCAAATGAGGGAAGAGGGTGAGTTGAAGGCTCAGAAAGCTGTGGAAGGTTGAATTATGTCGCTGTTGCAACTTCACGGCTTTCCACGCCTGAGCGCTTTGTTGACTTCAAGTCTATAAAATAAAAGTATGTTGCAGAGCTGAAGCTATTAATCAATAAATGTATTAGTCGCTCAAAAGAGAAATAATTATTCTCATAATTCATTAATCATTGAAGTTACGAATATTCTGTGGTTCCATCTTCTCAGATGTAAGAATTTTGTGCTTTTCCTTTTTGTAAATTTATTATCTTTGGCTTTTTGACTGTTGGTTGAACAAAAGCATCATCTTTAATAGGCCAAATGATTAACTGGAAAAATAATCAGCTGATTAGCTGTAGCCATGTGCTGTATGTAGCACGTTGCTGGTATTTTATTTTGTCGGGAAAGTTTGCTGACTTGACTCTTTTTCATTTCTGTTCCTGCTTTACATTCAAGGAGTGAAACGCCTGAAGCTGCTCGCTGTGTTTTACTGCCTGAATTAGCATCACTAACATTTCCACTGGAGCAACTGCGGGTTGAGTGCGTTCAGTTATTTTTAAAGGGAAGGCACTGATATCTTCAAATTTCTTGGTTTGTTCAACCAACAATCCAAAAACAAAAGATATTTACTTCACACTGATTAAAAAGAGAAAAAGACATTTTTGTCTCAGATTAATTGACAGCACTAAAACATCTTCCAGTGTTTTCCTGGAACATCTGTTCATGCTGTAGGTTATAAGATTTGTAAAATGCTGAATATTCTGATAAATATTGACACACGGTCTTTTCCTTTATTGTGTCTCTGTCGTCTGTTGATTCACACTTACATTCCCCTCTTCACTTCCTCTCCTCATTATTCTGACCTTGTTTGGTTTCTATTAGTTTGCCCTCCCTCTCCACACACACACACCCACACACACACACACACACACCCCACCATCATCACACCCTCGGTCTTAACATTAGGCTGAATCCCAAACACAGAGGAGGTGCTAATAATAAAGCTGCCAAGATGTGTGTCTAGTTTCTGTGTGTGTGTAGTGCATGTTTGTGTGTGTGTGCTGTGTGTGTGATGGAGTGTGTCTGATTATGATGGATGAGGGGCAGTGTGGCTTCCAGCAAATGCAGCCTGTCTGTCTGATAGTGCATCTGTTTGTCTGTCTGTGCTGTGTGTTTGTGTGTGTGTCTTAGTGTGCATTTCTATGTGTGTTTGTAGTGAGTGTGTGTTTTGAATTTCCAAATAGATTATCTGCTAGACTTTAGACAGTCAGAGGAATTTGGTTTGCTGCCCATAGGGAGAGTCCAGACAGGCTTAAAATTAAGATCCTGAGCATTAAGAGCTTATTGAAATGGCAGCGGAACCGTTAAATTATGCAGCGTGGTATTTTCAGAAAGTGTTGCTAACTATGTTCATGAATTAATCTTTATTAATAACACTGCCTTTCCTTTGTTTGCCGAACATATTTCTATTGGCAGAGAGTAGAATGGGGCACTTCAGTGCGTCAGTAGATTGTCAGTGTCAGGGAGGTAAATAGTTTTATGATTTCTCTGAGCGATGTCACTTTGATATGTCAGGGATTTACTGTGGGCCCCTTTGTGGTTTTGATTTGTGTGTTGGACCTGAATCAAGGTTGACTGATACATTCAGCTCCCTGACGTAAACCTCTCTGTTTCTGTCAGAGTTTTTTTGTGTTTGCAGTGTTGCCTCTCATGTGGGACTGTTCCTTCTTTCGTTGTCTGTTTGATTGTCGGAGAGTTTCTGTGTGTGTGTGTGTGTGTGTGTGTGTGTGTGTGTGTGTGTGTGTGTGTGTGTGTGTGTGTGTGTGTG
>JBBMJY010000014.1:15621515-15647458 GCA_037833715.1 Toxotes lorentzi | reverse complement strand
TGTGTGTGTGTGTGTGTGTGTGTGTGTGTGTGTGTGTGTGTGTGTGTGTGTGTGTGTGTGTGTGTGTGAGTGAGAGTCTGAGCCCTTCAGTGAGTCATTAATGGAGTAAACAGTTTTGGCTTGGCTGACAGAAATAGCATCTAGACAGAATGTGGCTGTGAAGGTTTTATTTGTTTGCCGTGTTTTTCCTTCTTGCTTTTGTTCCTTCTGTTCCTCCACACCACTGCCCAGCATAACAAAAAAAAATCAACACATCAAAATGTGCAGAGACAGGAGCTGTGTTTCCATCGTGCATTTTGAAGTATCACATTAGAAAATGTTGATGGAAAAATTCCAAAAATTAAAGAAAGATTTTACTCACATGACACATTAGCTGTTTCTGGCGTCTTCTTGTCCAGTTGAAAAATTAAAACCAGTTGGTGTCCCAGTTCAACTCAGAGGGTTTGGATGGGGTTGAAGTCAGGCCTCTGTTCAGGCCAGTCACATTCTTCCACATTAAACTGGGAAAACTGTTTCCATAAGGACCATAGGGCTTTGTGGATAGAATGACTGTCACGTTGAAACACTAACACAGTCCCAATCACAGATTGTTGGAAAGTGGAACTAAGTTATAGACATATATTGTTGATATAAACGTGGTCGGGGGTGTCCAGTTATTTCTGTCTACACTTCTCTTCTGTATCTGTTTTACTTTTCACATCTGTCCCATCTGGTTTACTCTTTTCTCCTCCTTGTTTGCCGCAGCTTTAATCTCTGCTTCCTGTTCTTCTCGTCTTCTGTTCTTGTTGCGATTGTAATGAGAGTGCGGGATACCCTCTTCTGTCTCCCTCTAATCTCTGATGTCAGCGTAATACTTCTAGTGAATCACACACACACTGAAGCTACACCACAGACTTACTTGTCACAGGCTGCTTTGCAGTTGTGGATGAAACGAGGAGCCTTATCATGCTCATCAGAAGCGTTTGCAGGGCTGCAGCAAACCCCTCTGCGTTTCCATTCATGCTTCTTCCCTCTCTACTCTCCAGCTCGCTGGCCTACATACAGGCATCAGTATCACACGCACTTTCCCACTCTCTTTTTTTTTTCTTTTGCTTGCACTGTCTCTTCCTATTACACCATATTAATTTCTCTTCCACTTCTTCTTCTCACAGTCTCTCTTGTCCCCGTTCTTCAGTTTTATTCATCACAGTTTTGCACATTTTTTTCTGCTCTTCCTCCTCCCGTCCTCTTCCCTGTAAGACTTTATCCACCCTGACAGTGTTTTCTGCTCCACTGCATCTGCTGTTTCAGTAACTTTAACAATTCTGCAGAGCATTCTGAGCAGGTTGAACCTGCGTGGTTTGACGTGTTCAGAGTTATAGCAAACAGCTACTGAAGAGTCTGGACATTTCCAAGAATAGACAGTTTACGTGAGCTGTCCTGAACGAAAAACGAAATAAATGATAGATCATAATATGAAGTGATAGACAGTAGATGATAGAGACGACCTTTACTCCTGCTCACTCACCGCTCTCTGTCTCTCTGCAGCTCTCACCAACTGACAAGAGTTTGGAGTTTGACAGAGACTTTCGCATCAGACACTATGCAGGAGACGTGGTGTAAGTATCTTAAAGTTTTATTTATTCAGGAAGAGCTTTCACTGGTGATTCATCCTCTTCTCCACATTTGTACATTTTTACATATTCATGCTTCAGAGGTCTGTACTGAAACCAGACGTCAGGGGGTAAATGGAGGTTTGGGTTCTTAAATGAAGCCGTGGGGGAGCCACTCATTCACACTTTCTGACTGGATCCTGACCAAATATTTTTTTCATAACCCGGGTTTCAGGTTTCAGCGTGTTGTTTAGTGGTCTGACCCACAGCTTTACAGTTTTCATTCAGCCTCACTGATCTTATAGTGCTGATTTTGGCTGCGGCAGACAGTTCTTTTTAAAGAAAAAGCTCTAAAAAAACCACTGTACACTACCCTCTCAGCACCAAGTGGAAGAAACACACAGTTAGAGACCAGCTGGTGAACATAGTGGAGCATTTAGCAGCTAAAGAGCCAGGTGTTTCCCTCTGGAGTTGGTAGAAACCAAAAGCAAAGCTAATGATGCGTCAGTGTTGTGTTTGCAGCTTCTTTCTTTCGCTGCCCTCAAGAGGCCAAAAAAAATCAGGTAGTGCAGGTTTAAGGTCTCAAAACTGTACACAGACTTACTACATATGCACAACCTCACCCCCACACATGCACTGGTGCACGCTCTCGAACATTAATTGGCATCTTCATTGCATGATGTCCCCCTAAAAATGACACTTCTCAGTCCCTGAAGTACTTGGACGCCGTTCAAATGGATAAATCACACATGCTAAGCCTCCAAAAAGTGCTCTCAGGGAAACGTGTTGAGCCCATTTATGCAGGCTAAGTGTCGGCCACCCCAGGGATGGCTCAGGCAGAGGAGTGGGGCCTGGGCAGCAGCCTTGATTGATCCCTGAGCCACTTAGAGTCCACTTAGAGTAGGCAGAGACCACCTCACATCTCACAGGATGGAGGACAACACCTCTGTTACTTATATATAGTATGTTCATCACTACACATGAACTGTGTGTATTAACAATGAGTTTGTAAACTGTTGATTCAGGGTTAGATTTTGATGAAGGGAATCACACGTAATCATGTAGTTATGACTCTGCTGGTTTTGGAGGCTAAGCAGAACAGAGTGTGCGAACTTAACAAAAGTGTGTGTAGGTGTGTGTGCGTAGATGGATTTACTTTCCTCCCCCTTTTCACAGGTACTCAGTGGTGGGTTTTATTGATAAGAACAAAGACACTCTGTTCCAGGATTTCAAGAGACTGCTCTACAACAGGTGACACACACACACACACACACACTAATACACATCACTTCAATCACCTCCATACACTCTTCACTGTGTACTTTGCAGCACTTTGATTACATGACACCCTTCTAGAAAGAACAGCACAGGACTAGTACAATTAATCTCCTCTCACTTTTGCTCTTATCCTCCTCTTCCTCCTCTTCCTCTTCTTCTTCTTCAGTCCTCTGGTGTTTTTCCTCTGCTGAATATAAATGTGAAGTCTAGTAATTCCTGACCTGACTAATGTGTATTTTACAATACTCTTTAAATAGGTCAAATATTTTGGGATAGAAGCCAAAAAAAGTTTTAACACAGGTGCTAATAATCTGATGGAAAACTTTTTTTTTTTTGGGTTGGTGTTTTCTGAGACATTTCTGCTTCGTTTCATCAAAATTAGGTTTCTATCCTGGATTTAAGGGTAGTCATGGTTGTGGCATTCATATAATAAAAGTCTAATTTTATCATTTTATTACTCAGTGGTCATGTAAATATTGTAACCTTTACTAATACAAATCTACTTTTCATGTTTTCCTTGTGTCTGTTCAGTTCCAACCCAGTCCTGAAGGGGATGTGGCCCGAGGGCAAACTGAGCATCACTGAGGTCACCAAACGGCCGCTGACGGCTGCCACGCTCTTCAAAAACTCCATGATCTCGCTGGTGGAAAACCTGGCCTGCAAGGTGAGTCTGGGGATTTAAACCCCACGGAGCTTAAATTCAGTCACTGCCCATGTTCTTGGAAAGGAATTATGAAAGTGAAAAGGAGGAATTTGGACCACAAATGATACTGAATGAGATGAAATCCAAGGCTGCATAGGCTGTGTGGATTTGAATAATGCAGAGCCTTTCTTAGAGAGCTGTGATGAAGGCCGATTGATGACATTCTGAATGTGTTGTAGACGTGTTTCTCAAAACCAAATAAAGGAAATGGTCAGGCTTAAAACCACCATGAGGAGAAAGGGAAACATTTTTCAGGCAGAGCGAGAGAGGAGTTAGAAACTTTATTTAATCTGGTATATTGATTAAAATTCCAACCAGTTTCCACCTCAGAGGTTCATTATCAAGGCTGAAATAGTAAAATTATGTTGTTTATGTCTGGTGCTGAATAGACGATAGATAAAAGACATAAAGAATATGGCATCACATAATAATATATAATATATAATAAATAACAATGTAAGAGGAAGCAAAGCATCCATCTACAGATCAAAGCCAGGGGACACTGTGATAACTAACGACTACTTTCTCAATTCATCAGGTAATTGTTTCATTGATAAAATGTGTCTTCAGATCGCTTGTTTTGGCCAAACAACAATCAAATCCAAATATAATCAATATGTAATTGGAAGAAGAGCAGCAAAGTGTCTCAGTTTTGAAGCTGGAGCTGGCACAGGGCTGAAGAATAAGCCCAAGTTTGCTTTCCTAACCTGTATGTGCTCCCCCAGGTGTTGCTGCGAATGAGGATATATCATTTACCAGTCCTACTGGTTGAGTGTAGATTAACTACATGTTTAGCAGTAGTTAACTCACTGTCACCCCTGTTGCTCTCTGTAGGAGCCCTACTACGTTCGCTGCATCAAGCCCAACGACGTCAAGTCCCCTCTGCTGTTTGAGCAGGAGCGCTGCCGCCATCAGGTGGAGTACCTCGGCCTGCTGGAGAACGTCCGAGTGCGGCGGGCCGGCTTCGCCTACAGACAGACATACCCCCGCTTCCTTCAGAGGTACCCCACAACATAAGAACCATTCTCAGCACCTCCTCCTGCCCCTGAAGCTGTGCAATGGTCAACTATCAAGGACAGTACATGGGGTGGGGGTGCTACTCAGTTGCACAGTTTTCACAGTAGTCTTGTGAGTTTCCTGCAGGCTTCATATTTTTGTCCCCTGACCTCGATTAAAAGCAGCTTAAATTACTGTTAGATTGTAATTACTGGAGAAAGATGTTGATGTTAAACATTTTGATGTGCTGAGAAATTACCCTGTTTTAATGTAGTAATGTAACAAACCACTGTTAGTCAATGACCTGCGTTAATAACTCGTGTTTTATTCATGCAGATGCTCAAACGCCTGACGTTACAAGTCTGTTTACATGTCAGTTAGCACTGAGAACTGATACTCAGTTTTTCAGAGAGTCAAAACAAAGCTCTTATATCTAAACATATATCAATATCGATATAATCGGCAGGTTTTATTCATACAATGAAGCACATTTCATACAAAGAGGCGTTTCAAAGTATGATGGATTTTATACGTAGAGTAAATGCAGCTGTGTAAAGTCTCACACTCTGAATCTGGATGTTGTGTGTTCCCTGAGCTCAACACAGAAAGGAGACAGAGGAGAAGGAGTCTGGGCTGATGTCAGTCAGATCAGGGCTCGGCTTTAGACACTGGCAGTGGACAGACACTCACTTATGGCACTCGCACACATGCTCATTGTGTAACAGATGAGACCTTTAGCCCGACAGGTTGCTTTTCAAATTTGTTTCTGTGTTAAGTGCTTTTGGTTACAAGCCCCTAAGGTAAGAAACATTTCCACAGAATCTGACCCAAAGAGCATAAGAGAATAATACTGACACAGAAACATCAACACACACACACACACACACACACACACACACACACTTGGATTGCACTAACCAACACTCCCAAATAGTACACAAACAGTGGCCTTGCCCTTATTCCCCAGCTGTCACGTTCGCCCACTGCCCTCACAGAATCCATCTCGGTGAATGAAGGATTAGGTAATTAGTCTTTTGCATAACGTGCTAACAAGTCATCCAACTCTGTCGCTCCAATCTACACCAGTCTGTTAACAAACGCTGCCATCTTTGGATCTTGGAAACCAGAGAGTCGCTGCCGTCTTGGAATCATTATAATCTCCGTTATTCTAAGTTTTTTAGTGAAACAATGGTTGAGTTTGTGCTTGAGGATGTTTTGATCTGCATTTTCACTGTTTTTGTTTTTTTATTGAACACATGATCAAAAAAACTACAGATTAATCGATAAATAATTTACTTTAAACACACTGAATATGTGTAAATATACAAATAGAAATATATAAAAATATATAATAAACTATATTCAGGGTCATTAAGCTGTCAAGTTTTTGAACATGCATGATTTTGTCCAGTAGCAGCGACGTCCTTTCCTCCTCCTGCAGAGTGTTTCTCAGTCTCCAAACAACCCACTCAAATCACAAGAGTCTTATTTTTGTTGACGTGCACATCAGCACTGGAGGGAATTTTAGTACGACAACTTCATGAGCTGTTTCAGGACAAACCATGAAGTTGATGGTTGAGAAAAAGAAAATAAAGCCTTTAAAGCTTTAAGTTTTCGTAGTACAGCACTGAAAACTTGACCTACGCATTGTGTTGGGCTGTAGATGCACTCTGTGCAATGATTCATTCTCTTTTCCATGTTCTCAATGATAGAATTTCAATTATACAGTATCATGCCCGATCTGAGGGAAGAAATGATTTTTATTCCCTGACAAAGAAATTAAATGGAAGCCATTTTAAACCAGCACATGGGACACACATAAATGATTCAGTTACAAAGAATCTGAGGAATTAGTCTGGATTTTGAGTTGTATGATTGTCCTCACAATTGTGGTGTTCATTTTGAATTCAATTTGTAAAAAGCAATAAAACCTCAGTAATAAGAGGACAGAGTCTACAGCCGTGCTAGCAGCTGTGTGAGGCTAAATGCTAAGGTCAGCGTGCTGAAATTCTAACATTTACAAAGCTACCCTTTCAGTTTACCATGTTAAATTAGCATTAGTGTAACTGAACGGGCTTATGAGCCATATATTGAAAAGCTGTTGAACATATATTATACAGTAATCCAGATCCTGCTCCATCTCGATTTTCAATAACCATTCATTTGGCTTAGCTACACACTGCTGCTGTTCCCATTCACCGTCTCTGTCCCTCCTCCAGATACAAGATGATCTCAGAGTTTACGTGGCCAAACCATGACTTGCCATCAGACAAAGATGCGGTGAAGAGGCTCATGCAGGGGTGTGGATTTGACCACGACGTAGCCTACGGCAAAACCAAGGTCTTCATCCGCACACCGCGTACCCTCTTCAGCCTGGAGGAGCAGAGAGCCGAAATGGTCCAACGAATCGTCCTCTTCCTCCAGAAGGTGAGAGTCTTGACTATTTCAGGGGGTTCCCAGAACTCAGATACTGACGTGACAGCTCGAAACTGTACATCTGTCATATATTTCTGCTTCGATTCCATGAGAAATTCATTATTTGTTAAATGGCACATCCATTGAGAAGCCCCCTGTTGTCAGTGATTCACTATTCACACTATTGTTTCTTTCTTTTTTTAAGAATATCTTTTTCCTTTCCCTTATTTTGCCTGGAATTTAAATCAATGAACTTAATGAACAAAAATCCTTTTTTAGTGTTTGGTGATGGTGAAAGAGTCCCTGTCACTGTGAATACCACTGATTGCTACTCATCAACAGTTATTATCTGATTAGGGCTTGAAACAACATCATGAGGGTGTTGTGGTTTCGAGGCCCGAGACGTGTTCTCACTGGAATTCACCACCCCTTGTTCTGCATATGAATAACCTCAGAGACTAGAAAAACTCCGACTCTGCTCAAATTTTTATACAAGCACTGAGGTATTTTTGGAGCTGATATAATCTTGTATTATTAGCGTTATTCTCTGTCTCTCCGGGTGAATGTCTCCACCTCTTCTCTTGCTCTGTCTGAGTTTTCACCCACACAGCTCTTGTAAAGTTATGAGATGGGATGAGTGGATCTCAGATTTATAATTGGAGATGTTTCAGAGTTTTGTAACTTATAACTTATATTTATTTATTTATATTTGTCCTTAAATCATTATTAGGCCAAATTAGGACACTTCAACATGTGAGGAAACATTTCAAAGAGAATGAACTGTACAATTAGCTTTAACTCGCTCTAACACTTCCTGTGCACGCACCCCAATTATTTATTTCTCATTCCTGTGATTCAGATCCAGCTGTGCTGGTCAGCAGTTTCTGCTCATGTGTGGTTGGAAGTGGGGGAGGCAACCATATTTTCTTTCTTTGCTGTATCCGGCATCTTAAAACACGTTAATTAGTGCTAATTAATAAGTTGTTGTTACTTATCCCAGCTCCTCAAATGTGGGGATTTTCTTTTTTCTGAACACATTGTTTTCCTATCTTGTTGCTCTGTGACCAGCACATCTGTGTTTTGTGTTTGTTTTAAATGACCTGCCATGAATATTGATCACTGTGTGTGTCCGTGTCTGTACTCGGTTGTTGGTAAGCTCATCGCGCGTCAGTGGCTGGATGACACCTTCAGGCGAGAATGCCAGTATCTCGGGGTGATTATGTTGCAGACGCTGACATGTGTCAGATCAGCATGCTGAGAGAAACTTTTGTTACTTTGAAAGATGGAGAGATTGGTTTGTAAACGTGGAGCGCTCCTCTCGCTGGCTGTCAAATTAAGGACACTCACTACAAATAGCCCGTTTACTTCAAAATGCCATCTCTGACTGACAGGCAGGCGGCAGCTACGCCAGCCTGTCAACACTGTGTCAGTGTGTGCATATGCAGAATGTGCACACTACATACAGCATCATGAAGCGCAGGATCCTCCACAGATTCCTCCACACCATGCTGCTTTCGTGTCTTTCTCGAGGACTATCTCCGAGCTCCCAAACATCAAAGGGTTTTTCCAGCCAAATTGACTTCTGTAGCTCATTGATTGGTTGACCTTTGTATTGATTGGTGTGACCCTTTCCGGGTTCTTCCCACAGACATTCCAGACGGGTGTTCCCTCCACCCCCCTCAGGAGAAATCCTATCTTGTATCTCCGAGGATAAGCAGGCCTTAATAACGAAGGGAAAGCCCAGAGGAATACCAGCGCTTCCACCAAAACAAGCACTGCAGCCGGGCAGAGGTGTCAGAGCAGAACGTTTTTTATCTTGTCCTCTGTCAGTGCTGAGGCCAGGCATGCAGTATGTGCTTCACACACAGACGCGTGCATGCTCGCTCATGCTACATGCACTCACTGACACACAAAATCAAATAGTGGTGTGACAGCAGAATTGACTCCAGTATCTATCATGCTGTTACTCAAACAAACATCCCAGCCTGAGTCTGATCTGCTGTGCCAAGAAATCCCCTTATCAGCACCTGGCACACCACACTGCCTTATGCCAGTCGGTACCACCGTGCCAGGACTGTCAGTGTATGACTGAGGCTCAGACACACTCCTTGTCCCTCCGTTTGCCTCATGGATTTATAAAAATACCGCTTAGTTTGTCCCATCAAACAACTAAAAAACACAAACTGCGAATCTGCACACTTCCTAAGGACAGGCTGAGTGGTGCCTCACGGTGAAACCTCCTGTCCAGATTGGGAGAAAATGGTGTTTTTCTGTAGCTGTGCTCTTATTGTACCCCTTTAAATAAGCATAACCTCTCCCGCTCTGAGGAGGGGGAGTAGCTGAAGGGAAGGGATGGGGGCTGGAGGAGGGGCTCCTTCACAGCTCCATTTAATCCCATCGTTCTCTCCATCCTTCAGTCATTTCTTCATATGCTCACACTCACCTCATCTTTCCAGGCCTGGGTTCATTATCAGTGATTGCTCAACATGTGCAGCATGTGCAGCCATGCGTCGATAACACTGAAATTTCTCTGTCTTGGTCCAAGCAATTAAAGCATTACCACTTTAAGAAATAGCAACTGGAAGAATGGGCCAAAAAAAGCACACAATCCAGCATAAATACAGATGCCATAAATTATACATACGCCACCCCCACCTTTCCTCTGTGTCGAAATGAATATTTCATAAATTCAAGCTCAGCCATCCACATCACAGTAACTGTCGCCGCTTGTCAGAGTAGCAACAATGACGAGAACAGGGACTCCCCCCTGTGTATTCTGAGCCGCAGCCTTAATTGCTTTCCAAAGCTTTACATAGTCTGTGTGTGCAGCAGTAGGTTTATCAGACGTGGCGAGTGTTATGTCTCGGGTAGTAAGCTTTCACAGCGTGGCCACGGGGGGCTTGTCCAGAGAGTAGCTAAATAAATATGCCTATAAAGGATAAAGAGCCATGTTTAATTATTTTGTTTTGTTTCCTGGTGGGTAACTCATGTTTTGAGGCAATAAATTGTTCAGTAATAACTAAAATCTCGTTTTGGGGGAAACTGACTGACATGAAAAGGGAGTAATCCGTGAATAGCTCTGCACAGCCCTCCTGTGTAAAGCAGGACACTCAGTGCACGGCTAGCATGGCTCCTCCTCTCTGCCTGACTGTCCAGGACTGATCTGTCTCCTGCTGGACCTCAGCAGAAAGACGATCTTTAATCTTCTGATCCACCCTGAACCTGCAAAGTATTGGAGTTACCATTCAAAGCTATCACCTCCACAAACACTTCAGTGGGTGAGAATGCTGCAGCAGATCAGAGGAGGGTGGTTTCACTTTTTGTAACAATCATACAGCTGGATTTTCAAGAAAGCAAATGTGTTTCCTGTGTTCGGAGACATGTAGTTTAGTGTAAAACGTGACTGTTCTTCTATGATCAAAAAAAACAAAAAAAGCTTAATTTACAAACTCCCAGCATATTTTGCATTTAGAGCTTATTTTCCTGATCTTACATCTGCCCCTTGTCATGCAGTTGGTTTTCAAATAAATTAAATTTTTTTAGGGCTACGAAATCGACTTCTGTTTTCTTTCTGTGCTGAATTCTAAAAATAACCTACAGCAGCACACGTTACCTTTGGCAAGTATAAACTCTAAAAAACTTTCTCCATGGCAACTTACGTTTGGCTCACAGCCAAATGTAAGTTTGGCTGTGAGCCTGTTTTCATTTTTTCAAATAACAGTTGCAGTAAATGGGGCGTCCTCATGGCCTGTGGACTTAGGATGTTTGCAGTGTGATTGACACAACCCTGGTTCGAGTCCCTCATCCCTGTTTTAAAGAATAAAATGAATAAATGAAAATGGGCTTTGCACTCAACCCATTTCCTGTACGTCTGGGAAACTCTAGATGAAAACACCATTTTGTTGTGTTAAGAAAAAACTTCACAGGGCACCTTTAATTTTCAGTCGCCTGTTTCAGCCCCTGTCAGTTCTTACTGTGGACATTTAGGATTCTTTGTACATTCGTGTGCATAAAATCACATCATAGTACCTGTATAGCACTAATGATAATCTATAAACCAGCAGGCAGATATTTAGAAAACACACACAGTGCTGTGTTCGTGATTCACTTCTTCAGTCAGTTGATTTTATTGTGTGTCCTTCAAACATGTTTGACTAATGTGTGTTATGTTAAGCTTACACTGCCGACCACTGCCAATTTTCTACCAATCTATTTTGTCCAGTCCCATGTAATTGATTGATGGGCCATCAAGAGCCATTCGATTTAATCTTCAATGATACCGTATTGTTGAAGATCCGTTTGAACACGTTTGTTCCACGTCGTTAGATCACGTTAGCTCAGAGCTAAAAATTTAAAATGGCGTGTCACTGGGAGTCGTGATTGAAGGAATGAGGAATCAGCATCAGTATGGTGATGTTGATGTTACCTCTGGGTGCGTGCCGCTCACCCGAGCACTGTATTGATTTATGATAATGACTGCTGGCCTGAGCCTCGGCCCAGTGTCTCTCTGTGACAGCCTGTGGTCAGAGCACGTTGCAGCCTCACTAAATTGTGTCACACACTGTTGATGCCGCCTCCCTCCACCCACCGTGTATATCGAGCATGTCACTGGAAAACCAGCTCGATATCCCCAGAGGACGTGGAAACTCAGGCGTTCAGCAGTGAATTGCAGTCAAGTGTGTCAATGGTGCAGACCAGCCTATCTGTCTTTCCATGTCAGACTTGGATTGGACCTTTTAGACTGCCAACGCTGCAGCTCAGTTAACAGCCTTTTATTAGAGCTACAGTCCCAATACTTTGAGATTACAGAGGTTCAGTATCAGTAATGGCTCCTGTCTGTGTTCGGCTCTGCTCAACATCTCTGCTGAAACCTACCAGCTCTCACCAGTTGCCCTGGCGCATGTGATTTGTGAGTGCTTTTACACAGTATGCGTTTCAAACCAGGCAGCCCCCAGAATAAAAGCCCCAGCAATCTGTCCCGCTTTGCTGCAACCAAAGATCCCCAATCTGGCTTTGATGAGCTCGTAAATCCAGAGCCCCAGAGCGTGGAGAGGCCAGGTTCCATGATGGCAGAGTCTCTAAAAGGATGATCAGATGGCTTTATTGGCCAGAAGAGTAAGGGGGCAGACCGTCAGGGGCCTTGTTATTGGCCTGATTTATCCACATTCCCCTGAGTGTCATCTTCATCAGCTCGCCTCTGTCATCACAGCCAGTCTGCTTTGCAGTTTGAGAGTCAGAAAATGCGTTTATGGTGTGTGTTTGTGCCTGGCTGGATGGTCCCATCATAATTCTAACCTCTCGCCACTTTCCACCTGTCACACACCTTAATGAGGCTCCAAAGACAGTGGAGCCAGTTTTATGTCGGCTCTTATCTGATTCAGTGCTGCTTTATGGTCGTATTTTTTTTTCTTCTGCTTTGCTTCTCTCCTCCAACCTCAGTCGTTTACAATGTGATTAGTGATTTGTAGCTTAGATAAACACAGTTGTTGATCTGGCATAGGTCCGTGCACCACGTGGATATTAGGCATCCCTCTGAAAATCTGATTTGGACACTTGTTTTTCTTTGTTACATAAGATACTGGTGTATCTTATGAGCACATATGTGGTGACACGGTGTGTCTGTGACAGTATGTATGACACAGGTTTAAATTCCAACTCAAGCACACTTATAGTCGAGGGCCATTTTGACAATAACGGTCCAATTCCTGCTTGTAAAACTCTGCTTAAATTACTGTAACAACCTGAAACTACAGTCAGAATCTGAATAAAAGAGACTGTTAACCTTGTTCACAGAGACAACTAAACTAGCTGCGGTCGGGCCAGTAGGTGAAACCCACTGATTCCTCCCACCGCAGTGACCCTGAGCATGTGGGAGAGTCATCTCAGGGGTCGATTAGTGATGAATATGTAGTTGCTCTTCTCTTCTCACTCTCATCCATTATGTATTGGAGACAGCGCAGCATGAATGAAGCAGAGGACAGGGTCATCAAATGCCATTTTGCCATAGAAGCATCATTTAGGGACTGCAGCATTAGAGGAGCTATTTCTGTCCCTGGATGATTTTTATTTATTTATTTATTGGTGATGCAAGACAAAACACAACAGGTGATTTAACATGACATGTCGACTTTCAAATTAACCACATTTAAATGGTTTTCAATGGACAGGAACGAGCTTTGCATTACAAAGACTTGGACAAAGGAAAAGCAAACGTGCGTTTGATATGGAGGAGTCTGTGCCTTCCCATCTGACCCCTTTCTGTTTTTTGAACTAATGAAAGTTGCACTTGTAATAATTAAGTAAAAGATTCTGAAAAATCAGAGGTTCAGAGGCTTTAGTCAATATCAGTTGATGTCCAGGGGACAGATTACTCAGCTTACAGGACAAACCACATGATTACATAAACATTGGAGCTTTACAGATCGAAATGAAAGCTTCCTTTTCTGAGAAATACTGTATGAGCAGGCTGGCCTGGTGATTAGATGGCTGACTGGCCTTCTTTCATTGATCTCAGTGTGATTCAGCTTCTTCAGAAGGCCACACTCTCTCCAGTCCTGCAGTAGTGCTATGGATGAGACATGGTATGTTTCTCCGGTTAGAGGTGGCTCCCGACATTTCACGTTAAAAATAATGGGAAGTAAAACTTAAACACACACACAGCTGATATGGTTAAAAGGTCACAGTTTTGGAATGATGTGAATTAACCTCGTGCTTCCATCTCCCACCGGAGCATGACTTATCCTCTTTTCTGCCAATTATTACACCACCAGTCTCATCAGGTGAACACCACCTCCTCCACAGTTTTAATATGCAAATGTGAGAAATCCTTTTCTGTGCCGACAGCCTCCCCCACACTTTGAAAGATTAAATATTCATGATCTCCATGATTACTGTGAATTACAGTTCAGTGATATCCAGGAGTGAGCCTCCTCTGCGGTGTGCAGGACTGCCTTTAATCTGGGACTGTTGAGTACGTGGCACTAAATGCAGCCTATTTAGCATTATTTAGGTACAGTGCAGTGAAATCAATGTGTAAATAATTAAGAGGTTGTGTGTCTGTGTGTGTAAGAGAGAGGGAGTGTATACAGTAAAAGGGGAGCATATGGTGGTGATTTTAGTGAGGGTGGATCAGGAGTTACGGTTCCCTGGGGTCCCACTTACATCTATTATTCATGTTTTAGAGGGTCTGATAGCCATTCCACCTATGTTTGGTTACAGGCTCGGGGGTCCTTACTTTGGTCCCTATTTTGTCTGAATCCACACTATTCAAACAGCATAAGCTCTGATGTATTACAAATAAATATGTAAGAGCGTGTAATGAATTCTGATTACAAGGGAAATGAAAAAACAATTGTCTTTGTATAATTGTAAATTGAAAAAGAAAATGGCTACATGACGCACTGAAATGGACATTTATATATCAGCTACTGCAGCAATATTCGTCTGTATTTACAGCCGTAGTCCTCCTGGTTTAGGTTTTATGGTCAGCTTTTTGCCACCAGTGCATAAAGCCTAAAAATAACTAGGGGAATGCTGGATATTCTACTAAATAAATCACAGGTAGATACGGCAGCTCAAAATGTCCCTTAATCCCTTCTGCATTAGTGAAGTTCCTCCTGTGGTTAAAGGGGCACTCCACACATTTTTACACAGAAGCATCACTTTTATAAGTAGAGGTCTGCACAAGTCCTCTCATGGGTGACATTTTTGATTTATTGCTGCTCATTTCAATTGCACAAAGCATGTTAAAGGTATTATCTACACGAGTGTCTTTAATTGCCATTATATGCATTTGGTTATGTTTCCTTGTGTCTCCAGGTGTGGAGGGGCACCATAGCCAGGATGCGATACCGGCGGATGCGAGCGGCCCTCGTCATCCTTCAGGCTTATCGTCGCTACAAGGTCAAGTCCTACATCCGCGAAGTCAACCGTCGCTTTAAAAACGTAAGATCCATGAAGGACTACGGCAGACACGTGAAGTGGCCGACGCCCCCCAAAGTCCTGCGCAAGTTTGAAGAGGCGCTCAGGGGCATCTACAACAGGTACTCAGACAAGATGGCATTTTCTACATAGTATTTCTGCTGCCGTTTCAAGACGCCAGCTGCTGGTCGGGTCCAATTATAGAGAAGGTTTTGCGTCAGTTCACATCTGTTAAGACAGTTCAAAGTTAAAATGAAACTGTATTTAAATGTTTAACAGTACCGCAATTTCTCAAATTGTCATTCAGAACAGAGACAGAGGCTGAGTCTCTTTAAACTAAAATGATTTTAAATTGCTGTGTTTTTAAAGAAAATTGCTTTTCCTAAATTGGCTGAACTAAAAGTGGATCTGACCCGAGCCGCGGGAGACGACACATGGCCTCACGTGTTATTTTACATCCAGATGAGTCCATTTGAAGCAGCTTACACAAGTTTCCTTCTGCCTTGGGCTCATACTGAGTATTGATTTTTCTTCCTCCATCAAAGACTCATCTCTGCCTTTCACCCCAACGTCTGTTTGTTTGTTTTCTATTTGAAGTTAAAAAATAGTCTTTCTAGTGAGTGATGTTGGCTGTCAGGATCTGTAAGTGAAGGGCCGGTAAGTACAGTACAGCTGGGGTCTACTGTAGTCCTGCTGTAGTCCTGCTGCACCACCCCACTGACCCAACTATCAACGCCTTGTGCAGAATTCTCAGTGGACACATGCTGTTGTATCAGATGATACATTCTTAGTTTTCTCTTTGTGTCTGTTTGGATGTGTTTTCCTCCAGGTGGTGGGCATGGACGCTGATCAAAGGCCTTTCTCCAGAGGAGGCCCTGCAGGTGAGGGCCAAGGTAGCCAGCCTGGAGGCCCTGAAGGGCCAGAGGGCTGACTTGGGCCTACAAAGGGCCTGGGAAGGAAACTATCTGGTGAGTAGGTGGATGGTTGTGTGGATGACGTGCAGTAATATGTGTGATTTTATTGATTTATTTGTGTGTCCTGCAGATGTTTATGTGTGTTTATGAGTGTTTATGTGTCTATAAAGTCCATATTAGGGCTGGGTAACAAACCTCAGTATATTTTTTGGTACTGAGCGAAAACATCTGTGGCATCTAATATAGATAATCTGGTTTACTGACTCTGATTTTTACCATTTTACCATTTTTGTTAAATGAAAAAAAGATTACGCAGTAAAACATTTATATCTTTATCACTTTTTATTGTTTTGGTATCAGAAACTCTGAAACTCCTGGGTTGTATCAGCAGAGGTATGAGGCACATTTGTTTCTTGATGTCAGTGGATGCTGTGACTATTTTCCTTTTAATTAAATCAGATTCAGACAATTTATTCAATGAAAACTGTGTTGACAGTAAATTTTGTTCGTTATGCGATTCATACTTTCAGTAATTGAATAAAGGAGGTTTATTGCACTGATTTATGAGACTGTGCATAAGATTGGAGCTCTCCTTCACCAGCCTCATCTGAGCTTGATCAGCATCAGTGCTTTTCTATGAATTCTTTTTGTTTGAGGGAGCTGGAGTGTTTTAACAGGTTCTCTGTGTTTTTTTGTGGCCGACAGAAGCGAGACAGCCCTGACGCAGCAGCGCATTTCACACTCGTCTCCAGCGATCTGCAGCGGAAAGACAAATTCATGAGAGTCCTGTTCTCCTGCAACGTGCGCAAGGTAGAGGGTTCATAGTGCGTTTATCCACAGCTAACAACATGCACACACAGTCACAACACGTATCTGCGTGTACAAAAAAAAAAAGAAAAACCCAACTGCCACTTCCCCCCCTGCCACCCTGTGGGGTGACTAATGAGGAGCTTTGTCTTTCCCAGATCAACCGTTTCCACAAGGCGGAGGACAGGGCTGTGCTCATCACTGACCGCCACCTGTACAAGATGGACCCCCTGAAGCAGTACAAGCCTATGAAGAGCATCCCCCTCTACAACGTAAGACAATCCCTGTTATAACACCATTCCCTTAACGGCTTTCTTTATCATAAAAACCCAGGGTGCTAAACAGAGGGTGGCTCATTAGACACAGGTGTAACAGCATTTTAGTGCAGATTTCCAAAGAGGCTACATTTAGTGGCTTAATAGAAACAGAGATCTTCTAGATTTAAATCCACAAAACACAGTTGTTGATGTAATTAACCGGTGGATTTATGCAGAATTGTTTTGGGTTTGTACTGAATTCACACACTTAAGCAGCCTCATAGTGAAAAGCCGTAGATCAAATTACTGCACAGTAATATGCTGCCAAGTGCACAAGAGTCCTTTGTTTTTGTTGTTGATTCATCCAAAGTGCAGCCTGATGTCAGCTCCATATTTATATATAAAGAGGAAAGGTGAATGTGAGGTGAATGAACAAACTTAGCTAATAAACTTTTGTAAACAGTGAGAAGAGTTCAGGCACCGCGGGTCGTATACATTTAGGTGAGATCTCACCGTAGCTCACAGATATTTCTCCATGTGACGAGGGAAGCACCACTTTATTCACTCCACTGTATTTAACACATAAAAGGGTTATGTAAAACATTAATCCTCCAAATACAGAAGCCGTTTTAAAGTGTTCGCCTGGTTCACGTGGTAAAAGACAGAGACGTATTTTAATCCTTAACCACTGAGAGATGTATAGATGAACAGCAGTCATTTATTATTAACTGTTTGATATATACTATTCTACTTCTTGCCAAGTCCAATTACAATGGCTGCTTCATTATACTGAGGCCATGTATCAGAAGATGAGAGCCCACTCCAGCGGATTAAAATGTATGAACTGCCCAGTTTAAATTACTGAAGACTGAGCGCAGTAATAGGATTATTTTATAACATTCTTCTCATTCAAGTTTAAATTTCTATAAATGGACACACACAGATACACGTAGACTCCTGCATGTTGCTTTCAAAACACATTAATATTTTAGTTTAGAGGTTTTAGGAAAGCTGTTCCTAAGTGTTTTTAGATGGGCAGATCAGTTAGATGCCATCAATTTCACATAACAAGCAGAAGTAGAAAATGTACTGGTTGTCTGTGGCCAATTTTATGACATTTTATTGACTGATTGGAAAAAAGTATCATCATTAATGAAAATAATCATTAGCTGAAGCTCTACTTTTTATTGGACATATCTGTTTTATACAACAGTAAACATCAGTTGAACACGCCATTTGATCCTTTTGCACGTTTCTTCAGTATATCCTGCTGTTTGTGATAAATAAAAATAAACACAGGGGTAGAAAGTTGAACGGCTTCGTGAAGCTGTGGCAGTGGTGGCAGTATTATCTCTGATTTCCCACCAGGCAACATGTCAAGATGCAAAAATCTCATTCAGCTCCACAATTGGCTAGTTTTAATTTGTATTCACGCTGTGATAGGTCTATTGAGGCAGCCGCACACACTCAGCACATGAGGCTGTTTCCATGGAAAATGAATCCTGTGCGTGTTGACTTCATGCTACGTGTTTTCTGTCACAGGCCCTGCCAAAATCAGTTTCATTTACCATCTTCTTTTCATCCATTTCTGGAATTCGTTTTTAACTGTGACCTGGAAAACAACACGTTCTGGTGCAGTTTGTCCTTCTATATTTGTGAGGACCCTCGTTCACATGATGCATTCACCAGCATTTAACCCAAAGCTTAACCGAATAGTTTGGTGGACTCTGTGCAGATTAAACAAACTGATGGGACGTGTTCGTTGGTGAGCTTTAGAGTTGCTGTTCGGCAGATTTAGTTATCTTCAAACAGAGCCAGGCTGTTTCGCCTGTTTGAAGCCTTCATGCTAAGCTAAGCTACCTGTCTCAAGGCTGGTCGCTGATAAAGGCCGGGGAAAAACATTTTGAGGGTGGTGTAATTTTAGTTACCTCACAGCTCACAGGGTTATTTTAGTACATCGCACATTTCCACAGCACTGAGCCATGTACATACTCACCCCTCGGCTGCTTCGTCGGTTAATTCCAGTCGCTTCTACTTTAACATTAATGTCAGAAAAACTCAACACTTCCAGGTAATAAATGTAGGGCTAAAAGTCTTCTAACAAACAAAGGTAAATTTACTGCCAAATCTTCCTTCCAAGGAAACAAAGAGAGAATAGAAAACAGCATTCAATGAGCATTCAAAATATCAATGATATTTCTTCTTCTTTTATCCGTTATGCTCTGCCATGACAGAAACATTGCTTACACAATGTATTGCACCACTGACCTTGGAAGTGAGGCAGAAATGAGGCAGGAAGTAAAGGTGTAATACATTAATCTCTGAGGCGGATACGCCCCCGTCGTCTGGTGAAATGAGTGAGATATGAGGCCGGTGGGTGACAGCTGTGACAAGACACCCCAGTGTTCAATCTGACAAAGTGACAAGAAGGAATTACAGAGCCTGCAGACGGACACCCAGCGCCTGTATCGCTGCATCTGGAAGTGAAATGGGGAGATGGAGTTTAGACAGATGGTGACAGAGAGAGAGAGCTGCATGAGTTAAGGAGATTTTTAGTTATTGTTCATTCACAGACACACACACACACACACACACACACACACACACACAGACACGAGTTGATAGATGAGGCTCAGTTGAAAACACAAGGCATACAGGGAGCTACCAGTGCTGTAGGACACAGTACAGTAACGATACAGCAGGAGTAGTACAGCACACACAGAGCTCCACATACACATTATAACAGAAGATGCACTCAAGGCATTTTTAATCTAAACAATTAAGAATTTGTTGTGTTCTAAAAGAATAAGTCTAATTCTCAGTCCCATGAAAAGACCAAAACCAACAATGAATGGACTTGGGTCTGAGGATCACAGACAGCGCAGGGACATCAGAATGTATTAAAGGACAGGTTCACACAAGTTTGTTTTAATGCAATTCTCACATGACCGTATGTAAATAAAGAGCTTTTGGTCTCTCCTGTCCAGACAGGCTGTGAAGAAAATTCTAAGTAATGGATGGGGAACAAAATCCATGGTTCTCGTACTGTAGAAAAATATGTTCTGAAGATCAGCTGAAGCAAATGTGGTGCTTCAGTTTAGAGTTAGACAAACCCAGAGTGTTACAGTCTTTTTAGTAGCATATTCTCGTTTTGTGTTTTTGTCCCTCTGCGGTTTGTCAGTAAGGAAACCTTGTCTGAGGAAACAGAAAAATGGAATTTAATAGAAAAAACATTCCATCTTTGGAAGACAACGAAGAGTCGTGAGAGACGGACTAACACAGTGTCTGTGATTATTGTAACACCAGGTGTTGTTACGCAGTAAAAGGGAGAGTGAATTGGTCAAGGTGAAAAAGTGCAAAGGCAGATGGAGGAGGAGGTGCAGAAAGAGAGAAAGGTGGGTGAGGAGGATGAGCTACAGATAGAGATGTAGGCCGAGAGCCACGGCAGCATGACATGGAGCTATTGATCGGAGAAGGTCAAACAGAGGGGAAAGCAGTTAGCTCATTGTTGATTAGCCCTGATAGGCTAACACCACAGCATCCCCTCGGCTGCCACACGCTGTGTATTTATTGCTGCACCTGCAGGACAGCAAAAAGGAATGGCCCTGCTGATAGATGTCTGGTACTTTAGCGAGGAGCCAACAACGGTCTGCCAAAAGATTTATATTCCAATTAATGCCTGGGCTGCAAAAGTGAGATCATTACAGTGTATTTCTCAATGAATAAAACAAATACTGTGGAAGAAGCGGTGAAATTTCTGTTCTGCACAAGTGACTCATCTCGCTGCTTTCCACCATCTCTTCTCTCCTTTTCACCTTCCGTCTTTTTTTCATTCTATTCCTGCCTCCCCCTCTCCCTATCTTAGTGTTGTCTTTCCCCTCTCTTCTCTCCCTCTGCTGCCGCTTCTCTCTTCCCGTTGTTGTCATGCCAACTTCCCAGGAGACAGTGTTGTCATGGATACCGAGTGGCAGGGCAGATCAGCTGATGTCTGGTGTCGTTCAGGCATGTGCACAAATCGTTCTCTTGTATGTGCACTCTTTTCCGCCCATTTTTCCGAGGCTTATCTGTGATCCCTCCGGCTCTCCTTCTCCTCACATTCACATTTTTTTTTCTCCACCCGTTGTTCCCCTCACTTCAGTCTGTTTTTTGCTCAGCCAAACACCACCCACAGCCGCCGTGTGGCCATGTAGACTTTGTTTATATTGTGCACTCAAATGAATTGTTTACATGTGCTGCCCTGTTGTGTTGTTCTTAACCAAATGGCTCAAAGAATATAAGGCAATGAACAGAAAACTGGCAGCTTTCTGAAAGTAGCTCTCAAATTATGCAAATCTATTTGGAGATAGATAAAGGAGAATAAATGAGAAGCTGATGAAGCACAAATTGTGGCTGTGTTAATAAATTCATTCATTCATTCTTGCAGGGGGATCAGTATTATTTTTGCTCCATGTCGCACTGGTGCCCTCACAGACTCCTGCCCCCTCAGACATGAATGGCTGCAGCTGATTGTATTATATTCATTTAATCACAAAGGCCACAGCCTTTACTCTTGTCTACCTTTACTAGACTGATGGGATGTGTTATATAACCAATACGTTGCTCCCAGAAGAATAAACTGGGAGAAGCTTCTGTTCAAATTATGTGCTCATGACAACCACAGAGCTGAGTGGATCAGACCGGAGAGCACTCGACAAAAACCATTGTGATCCTTCATGCGTGTTCACAACACTACACATTGTACAGCAGTTTCCTCAGTAGTGCTCTCACCGAAATCCACCCACTGGTCTCACTGTTTGGGAACATGGCATTTATAAGACATCAGCAACAAGTCGTCCCTCACAAATGGTGCAAGCCTTCCGGCGTACACAGCAGCAAATATGTCAACTTGTTTGAACTTATAAAACATTTTCAAATTGCTTGTTTTGTCAGACCGACCATTCAAACGCCCAGTTCACATTCAGTTTATGGTCATTTAAGAAAAAGAAGAGTAGAAAATCTTAACAATTGAGAAACTGGAACGAGGGAACATTTGAATTTTTGCTTGAAAACGAGCCTGTAGAGGGCCTTCAGTTAACACACAGCAAACCACTGCACAAATTTAGCCCTCACTCTGAGACACTCTCAGCCAAATTGGACTGTGTGTAGTAATGTGTGTAGTAAATGTATCATCATCCTCGAGTTTTGTTTTGTTCGTTTGTTTTTTTCAGATTTGTGTCGATCGGACTGATCAACAACTGAACAGATGGCCGGGCAGATAAATGCCTCAGACAGATTTCATACTCGGGGTAAAACGGATTGAGTGACTCCGGACAAAAAAAATGAGACAAGGAAACAAATCAGAACGTATCATTACGCGACTCATTAGAACACTGAGTGTCGTTCCAATCAGTTAAGCCTTTAATATAAATGTAAATTTAATCGGCTCCGTGCAATTAACTGCGGGTGGATTGGTAAACAGAGAGGTATCGCTTCAGGCTTTAATTCATGGTGATTACATGAATTGTTTGTTTCTGAAGTCACAGGCATCATGTTGGAGCTAAATAAGCTAGCTGGTTATTTAGCTGCTGGTAGCAACATGTCTCTGAGCGCTGTGCTGTGGCGTGTGGATATTAATGTACCTGACTGGCAGCCCTGTGGCTGTTTCCTCAACATGCAGCGCCAGAGTTCAGCTTGGAAAGACACATGGTTAAAGGTATAAGAGAGGGAATGACAAAGGAGGCAGTGGAAGAAATGGAAGAGAAGATAAAGGAAGACAGGTAAGAGGATAAAAGAGAAAACAGGGAATGGGGAGTTTATGAGTCATGAGGCTGAGCTCTTTTTCCTCCTGGGCAGATATAGTTTTTTTCCTGTTGTGTCTACTGGTACAGCTAGACAATCCAATCCAACCGCAAAACTGGGATTCCCCTTTTAGCTGTGCAGCTTTCCACTGGTATGTGATTTCAGGGGTTTTGATTGGTCCTTTGGGATCCTGATCAATAAATCTCACTCCAAGCGCTGGTTTCGGTCCCGAGTGGGAAGAATCCCATTCACCAACAGACACCAGATACTGGCCTTGATTTATTTATTTAGTTTGTTTGAACAACCCTCAGGACAAAGTGCTGGAACCAGTGACACAGTTAAAAGTCTGTGTGGTGTAAGAATAAATATATTAAGCATCATATTATTAAGACTTTTCTTTTCCCATTAAAATGAGAGATGCACCAAATTCCTCAGGTCTCTTCCTTTTCCTTCCTTTGGATGTGAGAGGATGAATTGTGGCCCGGTGCAGCAGCCCCAGTGAATTCATGTCCTCTGGGCTGTGCCAAGTCAAATCCCCTGATATGCACGTGCATCTGGGTCTGTGAATGTGCTGCATTTGTGTTTATCTACAATACAGATGGTTATGTGATTTGTTTCTCAGTACACTCTCCTGCCTTTGTACATGTTTGTGTTTCTCTTTTGGTTCTATGTACATGTTTATCTGTGTTAAACTGTGTGTCCTCTCTCTCTCGATGTGTCCCAGGTGACTGCATTGAGTGTGTCCCCTGGGAAAGACCAGCTGGTTGTGTTCCACACCAAGGACAGCAGGGATCTGGTGGTGTGCCTGCAGGGTATGGTCCCTGCCAATGAGAGCCGAATCGGGGAGCTGGTTGGCACCCTGCTTAGCCACTTCAAGAGGTAAGCGGTGGGGAGGAAACAGTGGACAACAAGTGGTGGAAGCTGAATTACTGATTTTCATCTGTTGTTGTCCTGAAAAGCTTGAAAATCATGGGCTATGGTTTGTTGATCGACCTGCGGCACCAAGGTGAAGGTTGAGGCCTCCTCCGCTTCTGTTTACTGTGCAGTGAAAATTGCGATGTGAGTCAGATCAAATCGTCTTGGCCCAGATGTGTGGTATTGACCGATGTGACCTGTGGCAGGGGGATTATGGGGCAGATAGAGTGCACGGCCACAGCTGTCCTCACTTCAACCCTAATGTTCACTTAATCTGAGCTCAGCGCTCTCTTCAGGACGGGATGCCGTAAAGGCTAACGTTCATTTTGTTTCCAACCTCCAAAGCAGAGAAAAACACAGATATAGATTGCACGCTTAAATGAAAACCCTGAATCTTACCGTGCACAACAGTCTCTTTTCATATTCCTCTCCAAACCACTATTCAGAATGAGAGAAGAAAATCAACTGTGCACCTTTGTCACCTGAAGACATTGAGGAACAGGCACAGAGCTATTCACTACACTCACATGCACATTTCTAATACAGGCACTTTGTTTACAGACCGATCATCAAACGATGGATCATATCCTGCTTCGTTCTGTTTCTCAGTATGAGGTTAAACTCTTGAACAGGGAATTGAAACTTGAAAACGAGCTCTGTTGAATTCAGTTCGGCTGAGGTTAGTCTTACTTCAGGTGGTCTGCTTGTCCTTCCGGCTTCACCTCAGGAAAATCAGGCACCCATTCACTTCCTTTAACATCAGACTGAACTCCAGTTGTCCTCTGGCTCCAGGGACAGCGAACATAAAACCCAGATCTAAGCTTCAAAGATTTATAGGTGACGTCACAGTTGCTGTCCTTGTTGTCTACGATGCACCCAGACAAAGTAAACAAGACTTCCACCAGCACACTGGTGAAAATCAGATGGAGTTAAAAAAGAGAAGTAAATCTGTTGATGTTTGATCTTTTCAGTTCATCTGATCGTTCTGTTCTTTCCTTGCTGTGATTGCTGTTTTGATAAAGCATCGCTGCCATCGCTCATTTCACTGATAACTGAATTGACTCTGGCACATGAATTGATTTGTGCGTGTTTGTCTCTGTGTGTGTGTGTCCGACTGTGTGTATGTGAGGAAGAGAGAGAGAGGGACAGTATTTGAGCATGCAGACAGATGTGCATGTGTGTGTAGCTTTGCTGGTGTGCGGTGTGTGTGCGCTCCATCATTGCCATTCTGTGCTGGTATCTTATTTGCTTGTGGCTGAGAAAGGCCTCCACTGGGCCTCACGTAATGACCCTCCATGTGCTTCGCATGCTGACTCATCCATCACTGGGAAACACTGACAGAACAAAGGGCACGCCGGCGTGTGCAAATATGCGTGTGTGTGTGTGTTTGACTGCATTTGTGTGCGCCTGCATGAGGAGGAGTTCCTGAGAGACAGTCTGCATGCGACTGTGCTCATGTTTGTGTATCCGCACTGTATGATCCTTTGCATGCAGTGGCCCACTACTGCAGCTCCCTGTAGATGTGGCTTTAACCTTTATCTCTCCTTCAACATGCTGCACAGTGCACAATATGCACAATAGCAGGCAGGGAGAAGGGCAGCTTACAGCAGCAACAAAGCAACACTTTATCCTGCTCAAAGTGACAGCGAGGCCAAAGCTGAGCGACGCCGCTGCTGGGAATAAACCCTCCTCTTGTCACGCCTGTGTCTGGATACTTGAGTTTCCATGAGGCGCGATTTCTTTTTGACGCTTTCCGAAATCTGCTTGACGTTAATCTGTTTTTTCACGTTCTTATGATTTTTGATTTTTGGCTGAGGACTGAAATGGTTTAAATTGTGAAACAGTGTCAAGCAGAAACTTATCAATATGACGCCAAGTTGCCTCATACTGAAGTGATGTGGAGATTTTGGCAGCGCATACATAAGAAGATAACCCTCTTATCGGCCATGACGCACCAGTTGTCTAGAGAAATTCAGAAATACTTCATTCTTATTTTGCATAAAAAGGCGGGGGGGATTAGATTCCCATGCCTTCGGCCTTCCTCCTGCTTCTCTTCCTCTGTCCTTATTTTTCCCCTCTCCCTTCTTCATGCCTATTTTTCCCACATCCTATTTTTGACTATATCCCCTTTGTACTGATCTCAGTCTCTCCTGAACCCCCCACCCCCCCAGTCTTCCTATTTTCCTCCCCTGGCTCCCCTTTCTTCATTTCTGGAGAGGAGGCAATGAAATATTTAAGGCTGTGCTGCTGTTTAGGCCTATATTTAGATGAGACGGAGCCACCCCCATTCTCTCTGTCTGTGTGTGTGTGTGTGTGTGTGTGTGTGTGTGTGTGTGTGTGTGTGTGTGTGTGTGTGTGTGTGTGTGTG
>JBBMJY010000014.1:15506864-15621415 GCA_037833715.1 Toxotes lorentzi | reverse complement strand
GTGTGTGTGTGTGTGTGTGTGTGTGTGTGTGTGTGTGTGTGTGTGTGTGTGTGTGTGTGTGTGTGTGTGTGTTGACATGCACTCGACTGCAGTACACCCACCATCCGCTGCCAGGATAGCAGAACAGACACCCAGCATCTGTCACACATAAACTCTCTGCGCAATCAATAAGAGTTTCAGGTGATCCAAAAGACCTTGCTTCGTGGTCCACGCTCTCGTATTGATTACCGTAAATTCAGTGAGATGAGAGGGCTTAATTTAGAAACAGATCATTATTCCTAATTCACTGAGATTTGAAAAATATGGTTTTAATGTCCTCCTGTTTTCTGATGAGTTGCTAACGCCACACTTCGTCCATATTTACCTTTTGACTTTATAAATGTAGGATAATGTTCATCACTGATTGTGTCAGTACAACCACAGTCATGTCTCACTGTTGCACGCTCTTGGTTTTCATTCACTAGTTATTTAAATGCTTCTGCTTTGCCATTTTTCAACTGTTAAACCGCTGTCAGTGAAACTCAAGACTTCCTGCAAAGCTGTTTCATATTAAAAGCCTTCCAATAGCAATGTGGCATAATCCCCCCTCTCTCTCTCTCTGTCTCCCTCCTGGCAGGCTTTTAATATGAAATATGTACAGAAAGTGTTTTAGTTGACAATAGCTTAACACTTATAAAAAAAAAGGCAGATTAGTGAATGAAAACAGGATGTTCTCACTCTGGAATGTTTTGTTGTTGTTGATGTTTTTATACCTTTTCTTCTTTATTATTGCCAGACATTTGTTTCTTCCAGTCAGAAGCAGCCCCAGCTTTTATTTCAGTTCTGTCTTTTTGAGATGTTATGGTACTTATTAGGTTAGTAGCTACTTACCATTTTTTTATTATTGTTTTTTATTTATTTAATTTTCGTTTAACTAGGCAAGTCATTCTGAGGTCTGAGATGTTCTTTGCAGAGGAGAGTCACCCAAGACAGAGACATTCATGTTAAGTGTTGTACGGAGGTGTAATATACAATATTTTATTTTGTTCGTTTTAATCTGAACACCTTTTGCTCCATCATTTATCGTTTTTTTTTCTTCTCATTTAGTTTTCTGACATTTCCAGTGGTTTATTTGTTAGTCAGTGCTGCATCACACACACTTCCACTCTGCTTCACACCTTCCCCACTGAGATCTGAATGTAAAAATAGCTCAGAGTTTAATTATTCATCCACATCCTCAATTGGTGGCGAACTTCAGTTTAAAGATTTCGCTCCATCAAATGCAACTTAACATCATACTAATGCTAAAATATTCCTGTTATTTATGAGCAGGTAAAGTGGAGTGTTTGACAGGTAAGATGTTTAGATCTTAACGTTGTGCAGAATGCGTCATTTACTGCCAAATGGCTCATTTTCTCTCTTACTCTCTGCATGTCTGTCAGTCATGACCTAATGACAAAGTTGCCACATGGCCAGCAGTTGTAATCCCCTGGTTCCCATAATCCCCTCTGTCTTCCTGTCATTGTAGTTTCTGTGTTGTGTAAGCAGCTGGAATTGGTTTCTTAGAAAAGCACCGTGGATTGTTTCTGTAGCCACAGCTTGGTTTTGGCTCCACCAACTGCTACCGCCGCTGACACTGTCCACAGTGACTAATGAAAAGCCCTGTGCAGTAGATTGAGCGTGTGTGTGTGCGTGTGTGTGTGTGCGTGCGTGGGTGTGTGTGTGGGTGTGTGTGTGTGGGTGTGTGTGTGGGTGGGTGGGTGATGGGAGTCATCGACAGGACTTTAACCCTCAGCTGCTGTCCTCTGTGCATTTTAGTGCATCGAGTAGATTGATGGTTTTGAAACGATTATAGTTGATGGACTGAAAATTTATTGACAGCGATTTTGATGAGGGCTGTTCCACACTCATTTATAAATAAATAACCATTAAAGTCAGATGTCAAACATATGCTGATCCCAGTTTCTCAGATGAGAGGACCTGATGCTTTTCTCTCCTTCATACCACTGTAAATTCCATATGTTTAGATTTTTGACGGTTGGCTGAACAAAACAATCCTGTAGATGATGCAGCAGTTGTCGAGACATTTCACTAAAAACCATAAATGTCAGTCTTCTGTTGGCGCTGGAGGAAAGGTCAGGGGTCACCAACATGATCAGGATTCATCCTCTGCTGAGGAGTATGAACGTCTTTGTGAAATGTCACGGAAATCCATCTAATAATTCAGTCTGAACCGACAGACCAACACTGTGTGTAACAGAATCAGCAGCAGAGTTTCTTACAGCGCTAATAATTCTGCGACCCCGTACACTCATCTCGTGACCTGTGGACGGTCCTAACACCCAGGCTGGGAACCACTGGAGGAATCGATAATGAAAATAAGCCATCGATGGTTTGTTCTGGAGCTCACGGCCTGCGGTGAGCGTGAGGACATGTTCCTTGGTTTTCCTCCCTCCCTCCCTTCTTCACTATAAACTCTCCAGATCCATCTCAGTGACAGATGTTCATAGATGTTCATACCTCCCTCGTATCTGTCTTCCACCACAGTTCCATCCATTCATAATCTCTCTGTCTTACTCTCCTCTAACCTCCACCACCACCCTTTGTCCTTTTCTGTCTTACCTCCCACTCGCTCTCATTCTTCCTCTCCTTCCCCTTCACCCCCCCTTTCCCATCCTACAGTATGAGTCAGCAGTGTGCAGTGCACAGCCCTTCATTGATCTGTCAGAGTGATGTGGTCATATTCTGTTTATGCCTCTGCCCCCTTCCCTGAAGACCTGAACATTCCCCCTCCTGTCTGCCTCTGACACTGCAGAGGGGATTTAGGGAAGTGTTAAACCCGACTGCTTAGGGTGGGAAAAAAAAAGTGGATCAAGAACAGGAGGAAGAGGAAATAAAGGTGTTAGTGAGAGTGTGTCAGGATTAGTGAGCAGAGAGTGAGGGAAGTGAGATCGAGGTGGGAGGAAGAAACCGCAAACGGTTCAAAAAATAAGAGGTGGAGGATGAAGAAGAAGTTGTATTGATCTGCTTGAGGTGAATCTGATTTACTTGTGTGTTCTTGGCTAAGGTAACCTGATCAGGAATCACATTAGTCTACAGTAGAAAGCAGCAGTCATCAGACTCACAGTAGACACGTTGGCGTCAGCCTGCTTTATTATTTTCCTTTCAGTTTGTGTGTAGATGGATCTTTAAATGGATATTTTAGTCATAATATCTGCACGAAGCTTAATCATCTGTCTTCCTTCTAACACTGAATTTGTTCTGTTTTTTTTAAAGGACCACTCCAGTGTTTTCGTAAACTTAGTAAGATTGGTTATCTCCTATGTTTGCTGTTGAACATTTTTCCAAGTGTAAAACTTTCTGAACAAATCTTTTTGGCATTGTTTAATTCTTCTGGTTTCTCACCTATAATGATGCTTGTCACCTTGATTAGACACAGTCTTGGAACAAAGTCATGTAAATATCTCATTTTAATAATTACTATTACACCAAAACACATTTGTTCTGTACACAAAAAAACTGGCATTCATCACTTTTTTGAGTTTGTAAATGATCAGTTTATTATTTAACCTCTGGCTCTGGTCCCAGTCTGATGTGTAATTTTCATTGAAAAGACACTTCTTTGTCTTTTTCCAGAGAAAAATTGAGTAGTTGTGTGTTTGATGTCGTCTCATACTCCACATCCTTCACTCCAGTCTGGGAAATGTCTCCCTGTTAAAACACCTCACTGTCAGAGGTGATGGAGATCAAGGTACTGCAAACCATCTCCCACTGTTATCTAGAATAGGTACAATGTTTATTTAATAGGATTATTTAATGTGGCTCTGTCAGGTTATGGCTGATACCAAGTCCTGTTAAAAAGATGAGTACTGGTGCTGATACTAATCAGCAAATCCCTGTTTGTTGTTTTTAAAATGCAGTTGTAGGGTTTGATAAATATTTTTATCTGTTTTGAAGTAAAGGGGCTAAGACACTGGTATGTTCCTTTAATTAAAGAAGGTCGTCCATTTATGTTGTTTTTCTCTTCTGAAGGATTAAATCTGCTGCTGAGTGTTTGAGCTGCAGAGACTAATGAATATTTAAGAATAAAAACTGTTGTTTAATAAATGTGCCAAAGTGTATTTTCTGTTATATCTGGAAATGGCACTGACATCATTTATAACAGCAGAGATAATAAAAAAGAAGGATGAGAGGGAGAGTGGTAGAGCGAAGTGATAAGAAAAACAGAGGGAAAGAATGTGTGTGTGTGTGAGAGAGAGAGAGAGAGAGAAAAAGAGAGAGAGAGAGAGAGCCAGGCTGCCTTTGTCTTCCTCACCAAGGTCACCCTTTCTGCTGAATCAAATATTTCAGACTGATAGAAGTGGGCTTCTTTCTTCTCCTCTTTCCCTCCATCCCTCCTTCTCTATTTCCTCTCTCTCCATCCATCACCAGCCCCGCTGCTACTCCTCCCCCTCCCCCTCTTGTTTTTCACTTCACATTCCGCTTCTCCTCCTCCTCATCCTCCTCCCTCTCTCTCTCTCTCCCCCTCCTTTCTGGGGCGCTGCGGATGCAGTTCCCATGGCAACCATTGGATCCATGTTTGTCTGATACGTATGCCATCCATTAATAACCCTGCTGGCTGGAGATAATAACGGCACAGCTCGTCCCAGACCACAGACAGAGCCACGTACTAAAGAAACCAGATAGTGTACAAGAGGAAGAATATGAGAGGAATGTAAAGATTTTAAAGAAAGATAGAAAGAAAGGAACATAAAAATATGTGTGAGAGAAAATCAGCACAAGCTTTTATTTTAGCTTTACAGACAGTTACAGCTGCGCATTAATCATCTGCACATTTCTGTTACCGTAATGTGTCTGTAATTTTCTTTAACTGATCTTTGCGTCCTGGTTTTATACTGTAAGCTCAACATGTTTTCAGACGTCTGCACGCTGTAATTGTGCTTCGATGAGATAGTTCCTGTTTTAAATTCAAATTGTGCCAATTTTGGAATATTTTATTTAGGCTCACGTCCTGTACAGTTAAGAACATTGGCTTCTTTTGTTAATTGTTGAAAAAGTATTGTTTGGTGTCAAAAAGCAGGTACATCTGCATTAGTATAGGAAACAGTAATTTTCTGTGTGCCGCCTTCTGTTTGTTCACCAAAGGGTCTTCAAGGATAATCGTCGTTATATAACGTCCAATCTGCAAAGTCAAATTGTATGAGAGTTCACAAATTGTCCTACACACATAAAAGAGACTCACACAGACGCACACTTCATCGTCATTGTTATGTGGGCCAGTGGGGAGTCCTGCTCGTCTCATTGGCACTGTGCTGCAGCCCGGGGGAGGAGGAGGGAGGCTGGGTGGAGTGATGGATGGCGAGTGGCCAAGCCAGAGTGTGTTTGTGTTTTTGTGACTGTGACTGTGAGGATGTGTTTTTGTCTGCTGACTGTGTAAGTACGCATTAGAGATAATACTTAGGTGTGTGTGTGTGTCAGAGGTTGTGTATGAATGAAAGAAATGTGTGTGTGAACATGTAAGTTGGTCTGACCTACTTTTCCACCGCAGCCTCCGAACTGCTGCCGCACACCCTTTCTCTCTCCACTTCTCTCTCACTTACACAAGAGTGAACAGACTCAGTCGAGTATGTTACAGAGGTGTTAGCCTTTCTTATGCGTGTGCGTGTGTTTTCTTTTATAACACAAGCAAAGACTCTGTCGCAAGCTTAAGTAACAGGCGACTGGGTCACGTACGAAGAAAGCTTCACCGTGAACTGGTGCTGAAACAATTACTTGATCAGTCGATTGACACAGAATTACTGTGTTATTTTGATAATCAATTACTTGTCTCAATTAATAATTGATTGGTTTTTTTAATACTCTTCCTGAGACAAACAAGAGGTTTGAAGACGGCTCTAAGAATTTTTTCTCTATTTTCTTACATTTAAAGAATAAACAGTTAATCGATCAATCAAAAAAAAAAAAAAACCAGCTGACAGATGAATCAGTAATAACGATCATTACCTTGAGTTACCAGAAAACTTCTGATCGTTCTGTTGTATCAGCTTTCACAGCCGTCATCAGCTGACTGCACCAAAGATCATTATATTCTCGTACATTGCCGTAATGCATGAAATCTCATGACACATGTGAACAAGACTGAACTCTTGTAATTAGCTGTGACCCTCTGACAGATTCAGCACTCCGGGACAGATTTCTTAAGCCTCATTTCAAATGCATTTTAATGGGCAGAGATAAAAAGAGTTCACACTATTAGCAAGGATCAGTTTTGCATGGAAAATCTTCTGCCTCTGAAGTTTAATTGCAGACTTAGTAAATCATCTGGAATGCCGTCACTCCATTAATGAGCATTTGTGTTTAAGAAACACTCGATTTTATTTCTTTTTGGATCTCAGACAAATCCCACCTCTGAACTTTGCCTGTTAGGCTCCCCCTTAAATGCAAAATACATTTAAACACAGTCCCTGTCGTTGATTGAATAATTAGTTTCTGTCTCAGTAAATCAGACACTAATTACAAACAGATTGCGAGCGCTAATTGAATGAAAGGCTCACTGCAAATGTGCCTCATGCTTTCATGTCATAAATTAGGCCCTCGTCTTTTTTGACTTCAGTGGCTTTTACTGTTTTATTTTTGGGTTTAAGTTTTCTCTGAATTTCAACTTTATTTAAACGTGGCATGTAAAACATTGTGTACATATATGTGCCATATATAGAATTGTTGCATCTGCAGTTGAGTCTCCTCTTAATTGGCCACATTGTTTTTAGGAAAATGTGTTTACAGACAAAAACTGTTTATGCTTGTACCAGAATTAGAGCTGAAACAAAATTAATCTGACTTATTTTGATGAATGAGTCATTGCTTAAAGCAAAAATCTCATTCTGTGTTTTCAGTTTCTCAAATATGAAGATTTGCTGTTTGTCTTATGTAACGCTAAACTGAATATCTTCAGATTTTGGCATTTTTCTGTTTGTTCTGAAATCTTAAACATCTTAAAGACCAAGCGATTAATCGATTAGTGGAGAATCATTGTCCAATTATCAATACTAGAAAGAAATTGTTAGTCACAGTCCAAACTGGACTGTTTGATCTCTTTCCTACTGAGTACTCTTACTTACAGTACAACCTGATACCGCCAGTTATGATAAAGTGTGTAATTATGATAAATGTCCTACAAAAAAGACCTGTGTCCAACTCAAACAATCTGCAAGAGGAGGTGAAGCTGTGCAGCAGCTGTGTGGGGTACGATACGTGGTCCACTTTAGTCCGAGCACTGCTGCATAAATACTCCGAAGCCATAACTGGTCTGAGCAGAGCCCTGCAGGAATCAGGGCTGTAATTCATTCCTTGATAACTTGTGAACATAAATTACTTTCATCTTATTACAAATTGATCTGTCATACTCTCAGATTAATAATGATCATGATTAACACCCTAAATGCTGCATGTACGTGCTGTTTAAGCTGCTGGTTTAGGAGACAGGTACCTTATATTAAATTCCAGTTCAACCTCTATATATAGTTTTTGCCTTATATATGTTCATATGCAATAGTCTCAATGGGTTAGGGTTGTATAATCACACACACCCACACATATACTGTAGATAAATATATATGTACATTCATCGGTAGGTGTGAGCCTGTATTTAATCTGCTACTTAGCAGAGGAGCTGCTACATTCCCATAGGAGCTTCGCTGTCAGGCTGAAGTGTGTGTATATAATGTATGTGCTCACTGTCACTGTGGATAAAAGCATTGGTTAAGTGCCACACGTTAAGATGATACAGTAGGAGCCTTGATATTTTACAGTCTCCGTCTCTTCAGTGACCTCTACATTTACCCTGTAATCCTCCCACCCCGCCCCCAAACACACATGTTCCACCCAGCAACAGCACCAGTACCATCTCCCACAGGCAGGCCAATTATTATTGGCCTCACAACACTCCCTCCCCCCTCCTCAGCCTCCTCCACCTCCTCTCATTTCCTTTCTCCCTGCCTCGCTCCATTCTCCTCTCCCTCCTTCCATCTCCTCCCTTTCCTTCATTCAGCTTCTGTCCCTACCTCCTGTCTTCATTTCCCACCTGCCATTAATCTCCCCGCCTAACATCTTTTCATCATGCTCGTTTTCCTGTGTCCCCCACCCTCCCATCTCTGCTTCCCCATCACTGCACCTCCAGTTACTCCCATACTTTAATCTCCTTCACATCACTCATTCATTACACCTTCATCTCTTTGTTGTTCCACCTCACGCTGCTCTCACCCTGTAAGTTTTCCATTTCATCCATTAATTTCTGCTTTATATCCTCCCTGATGGAGAGGTTTGGCCCCCAAGCAGCTAAGCTCCACTGACCTGTAGCTGCTTGCACAAAGAGACACTCTGACGATGACTTTGATCCAACAAACAGTAAAACATCTGCATCAGATAAAACACAAAGGAGTTCAGAAACTTTAAATGGACAGTTTAGACTTTCAGAAGCCTAAAAGACTTTAGATTCATTCAGTCTTTATGGTTTTGTGTTGATTGAAAATAGGAAAATATTATATATGAAACAAAAATGATAGATGTTGAAATTGATTAGTTTCGCGAATCTTTCTAGTTCTTGACTAAAGCAGAATTACTTCAGTGTTCTGGGTAAACTAAGACTTTTTATACTATAATCATGGCCAAAAGAGCAAGTAGTCCAAGGTACCAAACACTTTTTACTCCAGTTGAAATCATTAAATTTGCATTTTATTTGCCCCGTTCATGTGATAAGTGTATGAATAAAAAAAAATCTAAAATGAAAAACTCGTTTCTTACCCTGCACATCAACAGTGTTGGCAAATAGTTTTTTTCTCTCACTAAACGCTTCAGGTGTAAAATGAATCTTTTAACACTCACCTGCCTGGAGAAGGTTTCACTTTAAGGTTTCACTTCTAAACTGTCGTGTTTTTATCTGGATTATTTTTTAAAACAGAACAATCTTTTAAATTATAACGGACGGTAAAAGGTTCATCGGTCTGACAGGCTAACATGGCCCTGATGGTGATTCATTCTGCACATTTCAACCTTCACGTCACTGAATAGAAAACAGTGACGTGTCAGTAGAGGAGAATAGATGAGCCTTTGATTGAGGCATTGATTAGCTTTAATGAACAGGATTGGGGGCGTAGCTGCTTGAGAAGTGAGCAGTCTTGCTTCAGTAATGAGGAAATAATTGAGGCTTCCTGTCTTTCTTTTCTGTTTTGACTCACTTATTGATTTACACAATGTGTTTTTAAGCTAAATTCATTCAGGCCTGAGATGGTGAGAGTCCCGGTAAATTGGTAGTTCCACAGTGTAGAGAGAATAATGAAACTGATAGGATCCAGCACACAGTTGACCTCCTACATACACACATGCACACACACACTCGTGTAACCCTCCTGCCGTGTGGGTATTATGGCTCTGCAGTGTGTGTTAGCCTCCACCATCTGTGGAGCAACTACAGTATCCCCCAGAGACGCAGGCCTTTGCTTTGTACATTTCCGGTTCTGTTTCATGTCCCACTGATCTGTTAAACAGAGAGATGCAGAGGTGAGAAGTGTGTCCTTTTGTTTAACTGAGACATCTGTGAGCACTGGACTCCTGAGAACAGCATGCACGAGTAGCTGTTATTGATAACTATCATTCACCCGCTGTCCCAAGGGAAGAGGGAGAGTGTATCTCCAGATGCCATGTGGACAAACCTGCCGGTGGTCAGCCCACATGCTGTGGTCTGCTCCATCATCTGTTCTCCTCCGGAGCGTTGCAAGGAATTATGGGCTCTAGGTGCCGGATGTCAATTTTGGCCCAATGGGCACAGTGAGTGTTATGGGATGATGTGATGATGAGCCCAAAAAGTATTCTTCGTAAAATAAGACTCTTTTAAACTGTGAAACGTGACCCGAGGAGCCACCAGATCAAGGTACAACACACTGATTGCTCCAGCTGAACACAGTAAAATAACATTTTCCTGGAAATTCAGCCGCAGGTGTATTAATAACAACAGAGGTTACATGAGGTTAAATGTTAATTTAATTATGTTTCCCACATTTTGTCAAATGTCACCAAGTGTCATTGTACATGTTTAGTTTTGAGATAACCTGAGGAAAGTTAACTTTTCAATTAAAGAAAGAAATAAACAGAGAGAAACAATCGATAGGCAAAGAATAATTCAATCCCTGAGTCACTTTCTGACATTACAGTAAACTTTCTGTAATTATTACATTCATTATTAAGCTTTTATCTCCTGCTTTGTATTGTAGGTGGTATTTTAAAGTGTATTGTATTGTATTTAGATTCAGTATCATGGCTTTATGTGTAGGGAGGAGAGCAGATAAAAAACCATTTCAAACAACACCACAGGACCGGGAAATAAATGTATAAAATATTTAGAATTTCACACTTGAGGATCACAAAAATCATTATATTCCAGGCACTTCAGCGACCCCCCTCCTTCAGCGGCAGGAAGGGGGTCCTTGTTAGTCAGCGCCTCTGTTCTCCCACTGCAGCATCCCAGATCTCGCTTACTGTGCATAAAGAAACAGAGATACTAGCTTAGCATGTTAACAAGGAGCGGTGCTTTCAACCTGTGTTTACTGCTCATGTGTGATCAAACTTCAGATGGAGCCTCGTGGGAGTTCTGGAGACAAAATGTGTCTCGTGGTACAACAATGCATCGCTGTAAGGATAGGTTGGCTGCTCACGTGTTTGAGAGTGTGATGGACAAGCAGGTTTACAGTGTAATCCAGTGCCCACTTTTCCATATTTAATGACCTCTCTCCTCTTTGTTTGTCTGGTGCAGAGGCCTGGAGCAGGACTGATGCTCAGCCACTGTGCAGACCGCTTTGATGTAAGCCTCACTTTGGCAGCTGCACCTCTGAACTCAGCTTCTCCACATATACTGAAGACTGACCTCTCTCTTCTTCCTTCCTTGCATTATTTCTTTCTTTTCCCCTCCATACACGTTTTAATCAATACCAGTTTTGCTGCCAGTGCATTTTCACCCCATTTTTTAAAATGACCTACTTAGTAATCTCTCCCGTTGTGACTACAGCTCTTTTGTCTGTGGCAAGAAGAAAAGATAACAGCTGAGAAAGGAAAAGCGCGATGAGAGGGAGACAAAGAAAAAAGATGTGAAACTAGATATCCATACCTGCACTTGCTGCACTTTCTCAGCTTAGTAAATACTGCAAGCAAATGGAATAATTTGATGCAATAAACCTGCCGAAATACCCCGAGAGAAGGTTTTCAGTGCTGCATTTGATCTGGTCTTTGGGGTTTTTTCTTGCCTCTAAACGTTTTCTTTGCTGTAGTTTGCAGTTGTCTTGTCAAGACAACGAGAAGTGAAATAGGAAAATGAAGATGTCAAATATTTTAGAAGGAAGAAGAGAGTGAAAACTTTGAAGAGGACATCACTGCCTGATGTACAAGTTATCTACAGGTCTTACTTGTTAACCCTGACTTTCACCGATACAGTGTCTGCACTCTCAAGATATTAAGCCTTCTTTTAATACTGAGCTAAAGTAGCTGCATCATATCACAACTTTAGTGTGTCAGACTCCAGCCGTGCTGTCAGAGCTGCCTGCTCAGCCTGCTCACACAAGTCTCTCTGCATTTTGTCTATTATTCATACACCACAGCTGCAGTTGCAGTACCAGAGAAACTGTGCAACTTGGGCACAGTGATGCTAATTAAAGAACTGCACTCAGAAAGCCTCTTAGGCACTTTTCACACTTCGAACGAGTCCAAACCCCGGCCGCTTTAAACTGGGGCAGATAAGGCCATTACAGGTCCATCACACTGGTGAAGCTGCTTCATATCACATTCTCTGTTTGTGATCGTCTTCCAGAAAAAGAAGTGAATTCCACTTTTCAGAATTATTTTCAGTCTGATGCAGGTTTACATCTTTCCATTTCTTCTCCGGTGTGAATGTAGCACACAGGAGCCATGTGAGATGGAGAAGGAGTGTGACAGGGAGAGGAAGAGATGTTGTGTCAGGTCTGGTGTTAAATGCAAATCCATGTAGTTGAGTGGGTGGGAGATGGAAATACGGAAAAAGAGAGATGGGATACAGAAATGTGAGCTTAAAACAATTGGTCGTGTTGAAGTGTCTGAAAAAGCAAAACCAAACCAACAGCCAAACTCCACTGTATTAGACATGAATTTAATGGACAGAGTTCTTTATATATCCATGCACAGCATTTTTAACCCTCAGCTCTGCAATCAAACATTTGTCTTGAGTCGTCCAAGTGAACATTAACACGTCATAAACACTTCATCACACATAGCATGAAGGTGACGTAAGAATATGAGTGTAAATGTAAACTATTCACTCTACACTCTAAGCATTAAATAGTCTCATTCTGTGTAATCCAACTCAGAGTATGTTCTTCAAAAGCTAAATGAAAACTAAAGGGAAATCAAACATTTACCAAGCTGTGAGGTTTCCTGAAGAGTGTTGATGCTTTGTTCATGATGTAAAGTGCACTGAATGTACTGTTTTTAAAAGACTGAGAAAAATGTCGGAGAAAATACAATGACATGTTGCAGTAATGTGCACAAGGAGTCTGGAGAAAAGCCGTGGCTAACCATCAGTCATGAAGGCAGCATGGTTCTGCCCCATGGTGCCTGACCTTCACACACACACACACACACACACACACACACACACACACTCAGGAGCACACTTATAGGACATGCATGTGCTTTCTGCTCACTCCCTGCATTTTCCCTCTTGATCTCAGTGTAAAATATTGATGTGAGGAGGCTGTAGTTTTTTGTATTAAGAAGAAAGTGGCATCAGTTGGTCAGATCTGTGTGAGGAGGAGATCAGCACTGAGACTCTGACAGATCAAACATATGGGCTCATCTCCTGCTTCCATCTGCACAAACCTACTGGAACACAGGTGTCTGTGCGTGTCAGGTGTATACATGTTTTTATGTGTGTGCACATTAAAGTATTTTTTTGTTTTATCTTCCTTCAGACTGGAAGCTATATTTATTTTCCTGCATACTCTTGGCACAGAACCTGAGCTTCACTGGTCTCATATTTTCACAGTCTGGTTCTTAACTATCGTTTTCTTGCTCGGTTACTGAGCATCTTCTCTTCCCACTGGTGCTTATATTTGCCTCCTTGATAACTGATTGAATGGGATTATGCCAAGAACAGAGATGGCTTTTAAAATTATGGAACAGAGAAAGTCTTGTTTAAAGAGCACAACAGAATCATTTCATGATGGTGTTGCTCTCTCTGTCTTTCTGTCTCTTCAGTTACAGCTCAGCAGCTTACTGATATCGTTCAAGCGAGAATGAGTCAGTTCAATGCTTCAGTGCCAGTGTAAGCTCTTCAGTAGCTGGTGTAACTTGCTGATTTCTTTTTTTTTTATTATCCATTGGCTCCATCATCTTTAGAAGTGAAGAAAGATCCAACTTTGATCACCTCCTCAAAGTCCTGAGTCTTTATAGCAAGTCAGCTTTGCAGAGTGTCCCTCCCCTCCTCCCCACCTGCAGCACTCATATATTTTTCAGCAGCAGAGAGCTTGGGGGAGAGCCAGGTACACTATTAGAGGGATGAGTCAGAAGTGGGACTGGATGGCTTCACAGGCTGGAGGTAATCCTGGCTCCTCGACCCAAAATAGCCTGGATCGTCCTCTCCCACTTCTCTCCCTCCGTTCTCCTTTCGCCGCACCTCTCAGCACCCTGACTTTTTTACTTTGCACTCTCTGCATATTCTCTATTTGAATTCCTCTTCTTTCTCTTTTCACCACTCTTCAGCTCTTTCTTCAAGCCTCCAAGAGTTCATCCTCGACTTTTATTTCTACTCATACTTCACTTAAGTACCTTCCAAATAAAGAGGTGGTACCTTTAGGAGCAAGTGAGTTTGGACTCACATGGCATGAAGGGCAAAGATACACGGGGGGCAGGGAAAAGGAAAAAATTGATTTTCCAGTCAGAGAGGCCATCCAATGAAGACTAAGTCTGCCCTGAGGGCTCTGACTGGCTCAGGCCAGCTCCTGATGGGAAAGGCCAGCCAGTGACCTTAAGACTCATCTGATCATGGTTTTCTATTCAGAGATAAAGTCTTCCACTGTATTTTTTGGAATGCCAGCGTATTTATTCACAGGCGAGCTTTGGCGCTGATGCATCAGAGAGGTGTCAAAGACCTGTTTGGTGTGCCCAGTGGAGGCTTTGGAAGGGTGTGTTATATTTGTGTGTGTGTGTGTGTGTGTGTGTGTGTGTGTGCATGTGTGAGTGTATTTCTGTGGATGTGAGCCTAACCCTGTTTGCCCTTCATGAGGAGCACAGAGGCAGCATCCCCTCTGGCATTTTCAGTGAGACGGAGAAGTAACAGGATAAGAGACGGACAGAGAAAGAGACATATCACAACACACACACACACACACAAACACACACACAGTACCATTGGCTGGCTGGCAGCCATGACAGATGGGGGAGTGGAGTTCACGGGGGTTGCCATGGAAACCAGCATCAGCGCTACCCCGAGCTTCTCCGCTTTGCATAAGCCAGGATACAGAGCTGCACACACTCTGCAGAGGAGTGCAGCGTGGGCAGCAGAAGCCTCTTGCTAGTTGTTTATGACTTATTGTTGTTGCGCAACAAGTCAGTGTTATCAGGTTCACAGGTTTAGATTCGAGGGACACAGATTGGCGGCTTTGCGTGAATCCAGCAGTAATTGCGGGTAATGGATTTGTTTACAAGTGACACAGGCAGCCATGATCTGTAACTGTAAGTGTGTCACGACGAGCACTTGACTGAACAGAAAGAGATGCATGTGTCTCTATCATGCTTTTGGCTTCCTGTCACCACCCCTCCTCTCTGAGCTCCTTTGCGTTTACATTACATCCTCCTCTCAACGCCCCCCCTCCCCTCAGCCAGAGAACGATTATCACACAATCCTCTTCTCATTCCTCCTCCCATTTAGATTACGTTACATTTTCCTCTCTCTCTCTCTCTCCCTGAAAAGCAGCCTCACAGTTTATGCCTTTTTCTTCTCACTCTTTGATTCCCGTCATCGATCCTGCTTAAGAGCAAACGAAGCAAAGCACCCATTCACCCAGAAAGGGTCTAACTAGATGTGACAGGCGCTAAAAGCCAATCCACTGCTGCGCTCCAGCCCAGCGACGCCATATGGATCATTCCTTCAACAGCACTGTCGTCTGATTTCTCCCCTCTGTATTCATTTAAATTTTCTTAGTCTGTGTGCCTGAACATGTACACACATACACAAGCTCTGACATGCACAGTCATGCACCATCACACTCTTCCACATACATTCTCCCTAAAACTTACACTCTCACATTATAACATGATATAAGACATGTCCATAAACTCAGCATGCTTTTGTTTAAATGTTTCTAAATGTTTCTCTGAGCAGCTACATGCTAGTCTGAAAACCAGGAACTGAAAACTGAAGCTACAGCACCTTCCCTCTCAATTAGACTGCTGTCCTTTTAAAGGAATAGTTCCACATTTTAGGTAATGTGTGTACTGGTGTAACAAACCAAACGAAATTATTCTCCCTTATTCAGTACAGTTCTCATGCATAATAGATTTCACTGTCACATTAATCCACTGCGAAGGGTATAGAAAGGTGTGTGTGAGTGTGAGGAAGCAAATATGATTTATGGCCCCAAGCAGTAGTGTGAGTGTGTGTGTATGACTGTGTGTGTGTCAGAGTGTTCACAGTACAGCATTAGTGTGTGAGAATAGTGGAGATTATGATGCTGTGTGTGAGATTAAGTATGATATATATATGATATATGGCCTAAACAGCCTCTCATGCTTTTTTTTTCTCTCTCTCACACACACACACACCCAGACACACAATCACACACACCCAGACACACACACACAATCACACATAGGTCAGTCATGGATCTGCATGTATCATTCCTCTGAATTACACTGTGAGCTGCCAATATGTTATGATTGTAAAAGATTAAACGTATGAATAAACCAAAATTATTCCATAAATGTTCATTAGAAAAACCAGAGTCATCTGTCACCTGTCAGTGTTCATTAAAGAATCTCTCTCTCATGCTTTCTTCTTCTGTGATTTATATTCTCTGTGCAGTGAGAAGAGGAAGCTGCAGGTGAACATCACGAGTCCCATCCAGTGCAGCATGAACGGGAGGAAGTGCACGGTCATTGTCGAGCCCAAGATCAACCAGTCACAGCCAGACTTTACCAAGAGCCGGTCTGGTTACATCCTGGCTGTTCCTGGCAACTAAAATGGGCCAACGCAAAAACAGTGACAGCTGATTTCAAACCAGGCCGGGATGATGATGACGAAGATGAGGATGAGGATGAATCACTTCTGATTCACTTCTCCATTGTTTTGCAGAACTGCTGATAACGTGACATTGCTCTTTAGGAGGATTAGGATTCTTGAGTCCTCAAACTGCATATGCCAAATTTGACCTATATCGTAGATTTGTATGCAATGTTACAATGAGAAGAAGTGTACGATACGCCAGCAAGTTTAAAAATATGCACTACAAGATAATTCACCAAAGTGGTGCTCTTTCTTTTTGAAATCCAAATTGCAAATGATTTGCTTTGTGCAATATTTAGTTTATTGTGGACTGATTACTGTAAGTCAAGGTGAGAGGAGATTATGCGGCAAGTGTTGCATAATAGGGCAAAAAAATCTAAAGGCTTTGCAGGAATTTTTAATCCCTGCAGCTCTTTGTGTAGGAGCCAGTTCAAAAGTGAATCCCTACAAAAATGAAGTAAGATGATGTTCATGTATGATTCTGATTTTCACTAGCTTTGATGATCTGCTTTAAAATAGAAGAAAGCAATAGTTGTGGATATATTCAGAGGAATAATAATGTTAATGAACTTAACTGAATACTTGCCTACCTAGGTGGTAAATGAAAGGAACTGCAGCGTCCACGTTTGGTTCATTAAATGTTTACAATCACATATGGGAACAGCAAGTGGGCAAATGTGATTCAGTAGTTCAGGCAGTGTCTTATACACAAATTCATTGTTAGTGTGTTAGTCACAGGATGTTAAGTAGGATGTGTTGAGCATGTCCAGAACATTGTAGCCTGATACATACAAGGCGCTAAAATCTATTAATTTAAATCCTGCATCTTATACTCTCTACAGCCATGTCTGTACTTTTTTTAATATTCTTATACTGCTTATATATTAAACGTTAGAACATACTCTATTTGAGCAGCATAAGATCACAAATATGTATATGCACAGCACATATACTGCATTTAGTGGACCGAGGGTTGTGATAACTAATACTGAGTAATACTGTAGAAGGCAAATATGAAGATGATAACCAAAGCATTACTTTTTTCCAAGTGGCATTTTTAGTCCATATTCTCTTAAAATGTAAGACTTAAACCTTTAGCTTAGCAACAGAGTCTTGCAGGTCAGTACTGTATAATCCCATGTGAACTCCAGCCCCTGAACATAGTCTCATTTGCTGTCTTTGAGTTAAGTGAATAGCCTAATGACTTGTAGTGCTCCTAAGTCCTTTAGAATAGTCTTCCACTTGATAAATAGCCCTTCATCAGAGAGAAAGAGAGTGTGTGAGTGCAACTGTGGGAGTGTGTGTGTTGATTAGCTCTTTTAGCTCTCCTCTTTTTGGCTCGGAGGCTGAGGGCCTGGCCAGTGGCCACAGTGAAGGAGTGAAGACAGAGGGGTGTGGTCTGTAATCAGACGACTGTCCTACTTTACCTCCCTCTCTAGTGATGGGAAGGACTTTTTGTGTGAATACTACGGCTGTTCGGAGGCTCGGTTCTCGTCTAATCTCGCTAAATTCTCTTCACTTTGCAGGAGCCAGATCACACTAATCACGTCATCAGCTCTTGAGTTTGGTTTGTACTGTTCTTACAAGCTGCCGGCTGAAATTCTTCACTAGTGTTTGCACATTACAATATGTTCATTCTCCAACCACTGCAAAACATTTGTGGCCCCACAGGAGCTCACGAGATGATGAGCCTAGTTGAAAAGGCAGGGCCACTCTGCACTTGAACAGGAAGGAAAACCTGTTAGCAGTCATTTTAGCCAAGCAGCACCTCTAATTGTACCTGAGTGTTGCCTGAACGAGCGGTTTATCTTAATTAGTTTGCAAGTGGCCCTGTCCTTTGAAGAGGCAAATCTCCATTCTACCTCACAGCTTTGTGGCGGATGACCTTGTCCTGTGGCTTGATAAGGCACTGTGATGCAGAAAAGAGTTGTTTGGGGAAATTGGTGCATTCACAGTGTGGATTAAGGAAGTGATCGGAAGCATTAATAGACGGTTTTCAGTGGAGCTTAGGTGCAGTGGCTGCCTGTGATGTGTGTGTGTGTGCGTGTGTGTGTGCGTGTGTGTGTGCGTGTGTGTGTGTGTGCGTGTGTGTGTGCGTGTGTGTGTGCGTGTGTGTGTGTGTGTGTGTGTGTGTGTGTGTGTGTGTGTGTGTGTTGCAGCTCTCCATATCCCTCAGCATGGTAATCTCCCACAGGGCTTCTCCTCTCCTCCTCTCTGCTCGCCTATTCACCGCTTATCATTAGGATGGACTCCGTGTCACTTCTCACTTCAGCGCTTCTCTCTTTGCTTTCTTAAGGCAAAGGGGGGTTGGTGAACAAAGCCTCGCTTGGCCTCCTCTCCTCCTCTACTCCCTTTGCTTTCTTTTTCCTCCCTCCCTCCTTTTCCACTTCCCTTCCCCTGTCAAATCACTTGGCTCCTCACCCAGCCGGGCTGACTGTACCGTCCTGCAGGGCAGTGAAGGTTTTCGTGTTTTTGTTTTTTTTTTGTTTTTTTTCCTTCAGACCGTCCTGTGCCCAGGAGGTGTGGAAATGGAAAGGGAAAGTACACCAGCAACAAGGCATGTCAAACAATAGGAATATCATGCAGCAACAAAAACTTGATGGAAAGAAATGAGACAAGGCTGAAGTATATTAACCAGAAATGTAAATACTGTGGATCTAAAACCAATTAAAGGATAAAGGATGATGTCATATTTTTGTTATTGTAAACAACTTCCATGAAAAGACCAAGACAGGAGAAAACAGTGCATTTGTCTGGGAATATTTTCAGCAGCGTATTAGTACACATGCGCTGGAACAGTGAGTATTTACAGCAACAGGACGGTGCATTTGGGACTGAGTTCAAACAAATTACAGTGGCCATATTCATCATAGTGAAGGAACATGTCGCCCAGTCCAACTATATGACTCAGTGATGTGTTTTCTATAGTTTCTGGAGCTCTATGGCACAGAGGAATAAAATATATCAGGCTTTGGATACACAGATAATATCTGATAATAGGAAGAATTTATTGTTGGTTTGGTCTTTTCATGAGTTTTTGTTGACACTAAGAAAAATATAGAATGTCACCAAACGTATCCTTCAGTGTGCTCTGATTTGTTTTTGGTGTGCAAACCCAATCAGGAATAATTATATTGATTAAAAGCTTTATCGCAGACTTGACCTAATTAAGCTCTTTTAAAATGAGCATGAGTGAATTTCACATATGAATGTTAACTCTGTGCCATTGTGTTCTTCCCCTCACTGGTCTCTATAGTGAGAGCTTAACAAGTACATTCCTCCAGTTTTCAGTGTTTTTTTTTTCCAGAATATTTGACACAAGACTCTATCATCAAGCCCGTCCGTGTTAGCCAAAGGGTAACAAATTCCATTTATTCAGTATGTGCCTAATTTTATATTAAGTTTATATTTTGCATATTTGTGTAATATTTCACTATTACATATATAAATATACTGTAATATCCAGACCAAGTCTAAAAGGATACTATTTTGTGCAAATGTATTCTGTATAAATGCAGATTATGCATTCCAATGATGTTCCATGATGAAAAATATTTCATTAATCACTTTGTTAATAAATTTATGTGCTTCAGTATCTGCTCCACATCTTGTAAGCTTGTCTGCTGGTTGTTGTGTGCGTGGTACGGCGTAATCCACATAAATCGGCTGGAAGTTGTTAGTCTAGATATCACGCAAAGACTGATGTTGTGTTGACTCAAATGTTTCCTGAGGCCAGCTGTAGCCTCTAATGGGTGATGTGGTAATAGCTGGGCAGAGCTCAGCGTTAATCCACCCACTAACAGCTGTTTCACCGGGTGACATCAAGACAGCCAAAACCCCTGCAGTCGGCATGACAACGCTGCTTCCCACTGCCACTGTGTCAGCCATCACCAGCTACATCAGCAGGGGTTTATAATCCACTGGCTGATGGATGACTGTCCGCTGCAGAGAGTAGGATTTCCACAAGGGCAGTGACTAAGTAAGACTGGACTAACTGTGACCTGGTGGTTAAATAAATGCAAATTAATGGACAGTAAGTGATAGGCAAGGAGTGAAGTGACCCAAACACACGGATTGAGTGTATGTCTGTGTGCAGTGTATAAGGATGTTTAAGCATAATTAAATTCTGCACTGTTGGGTGACTGACAGGAAAGGAGGGCAGAAAGGAAACTGGGAACATTGCAGTTATGTGGTATGCATTTTAACTATTTTAACTATTTTAACGGGGAATGGCATTAAAATTATGTGGAGAAATATTTTTGTCCAGAGGAACCAACATTTTTCTATTTACACTCTCACACTAGGACAAATTTGGTGATTTTTCAATGACATTTTCATTTTGATGTGTGGAGGAGGAGGAGGTGAGGATCAAACCCTTACAATGCTGTTAAGAAGATTATAGTAAAATTATAGTAAAATTGATCCAAGGCAGCGAAAACCAGGTAACCAGAGAGTTGACTGCATGGACCATGAATGTTCCTCTGTGAAACTTCCCTGAATATATATGTATATGTGAGTGTGTGTGTGTGTGTGTGTGTGTGTGTGTGTGTGTGTGTGTGTGTGTGTGTATGCATGTATATATACACACACGCGCCAAACGTCTTCTGTTTGCAAAAGACACAAGGCACAAAAGCACAAGTGATGGCCTTGAACGATCAGTGCATTTTATTTTTTCATCACAGTACAAAAATAAATTAAAATAAGCAGAAACTAACTGAAAAAAAATTTCAATTACAGCAACAGCTTTTTTGTCTTTTTCAAAAAAGAAGATTTTTATTGAACAGCATCAACACCCCTCCCTCACCCCACCAACAGAAAACCAAGTCCTAGTACCAGTGTGGTTGGTGTTTGCTCCTTGTCCATAAGAAAACAACAGGTCACACATTCTTCTGTACAAATAAAACCCTGCCTTTCACACACACACGCACACACACATTCACGCACTCATGCAGTCAGTGAATGCCTCTCTTTTTGAAGTTTTTAACCACTGTTTCATTTTTTTTATCTACAAAGTACGGAACAAGATACAGAAAAGAATTTTGACAGAAATCTTTAACTATCACTTCAGTCTTTTTTCATATTGTATCAGCTTCAGTATTTTCTTAAACAACTACTCAATGATGCAAAGTTGAAAAAAAAAATGGCACAATTCAAGTGAGTCAGGGAAAGTGGACAGAGAGAAATATATTCAGGGTCTCAGTTTTAGGCCCGTTACCCCAATGCCCTGCTGTTTCTTCCAGAGCAGAGACCCATCCAAAGTGCGTGTCCCTGTAATGTGCCGGTGCAAACACTCTGAATGAAGTGTCTCACTGATCTAACGCCATATGGAAGCCACAGTCCCACAGAGAGACCTTTCATTGTCTGGGAACAACCTTAAAACATATAGTTGGCACCACCAGTCCCTTATGCTTTTTTTAGACAGATTTTCAAAACACTGCAAAGGAAAGAAGAGTACACATTTTCTATATCAAGATGAGACGTGAAAACCAGTAAATAAATTTCTCTTTCTGGATGGAAATACTGTAATTTCTCCAGTGATTGCAGTCATTGCAGAGACAGCGAGGAGCTGCAGTGGAGCACCTTCTCTGTATGAAAATGAAAAGCTACATATCTCAGTTGTTCTGCATGCTTTCTATTTTGGTTGCCATGGTGTTCCCACTGCACACTGCAGCGTTTCATTTTTAGTCTAGTAGATTCTGTGATTGAAAATATGATTATTCCTACGGAGGTCGCCTCATCTCCTCCAGGCCATAGGCGAATGTTCGTGATGTCGCCTCATGTTTGATTTACACAGAGGTGATGCTGATGGATTATCCTCAAGGTAAGCTGTGCTTTTCTGCAGTGATGATGAACAGGTGTCATTGAAACAGTTTGTTCCCTTAGAAAAATGTGTGTGCTTTCTCTTTCTGATATGTGTTGGCTCCTCGTGCAGGCCTGTGTTGCAGGGCTAAAAGATGTTTTCAGGGCATTTTCGTGAGTAAAAGGTCATTGATGTGTTGTTCTGTCAAGGTGTCCTTGATGGTGTCACTTTGGTGATAGTCAGATTTAACATTGGTTTTGATCTAAGAGCTTTTTAATTAGATATTCACTGATAAATCCCTGTGACATTCATTTGCACAAACCAGATCAATCTTCATTCCCACCAAAGATAAGCACACCTTCCATCCCAGCAACTCTCCTGTCCTTCCCTTTTCAAAGTCTCTCGTTAAGATTTTTCTTTTACATTAAATGTGCCCAAATAATAAATACATAAATGGCAATAAATTAGGTGTCAGTAAGTAGTTATTAGTAGATGAAAATTCACCCCATCATTCAAAAGCTTGACAAACATTACAGTATCTTAGAATGTTCTCAGGTCTGTGGGATTTTCATCAAAGATATGGCACTGTTTTAACATTTTCTATGCTGAATCATAAGCACAAAATCAAACATCATTCCAAAGTGGTTGCAACACAACCTATAGACATAAGTACAAAAAGAATTTCCCTGGTAAACAAATAGCCTATTTTAGCAAGCATAGCTAAATAAACTAGTGTCACTTTGTTCACAGCATTCTCTAATGCAGATGCAGTTGGTTTATAAATCAAGTAAAAAGAAGAAATGTAATAGTTGCTCCTGCTCTCCCAGAAACTCTGTAAAATTGCATGGCACGCGTGCAAAACATTACACTTCAAAGTAAAAAAGAAAAAAAATCAAAGAAAACTTGTTTCAGAAAAGCAATAAATAAGCCTCCATAGGTGTAAGCCTCTGGGGAGTAAAACATCCATTAACTTGTTTTATTTTTTTTTCTAGATGAAAATAAAGTAGGTCTTTCTGAACACACACAGTATGACCACTCAACACTGGCCACATGTCCTCTGGTTGTTGTCTTTTTATCAAAAGTCCCATAATGTAATGTTTGCTTTTTGTCCATCCAATCGGCCCTTGTACTGTAAATGTCCTGTTGCGGAGCCACAAACAGAAACCCACAAAAATAGGGATCCAGCATTGATGGCCCCTGCTGTTTCTTCCTTAGATGGCCAGATATGCATTGCAGCAAAAAAAGTGTCCATCGTATCCATATGAATGTTGGGGACGTGGGTGTTGGCATTCCAAAGAGCCAGGGTTTGCAGCCAGAGATGCCTGTTCATCCATGATGCATGAAGAAAGCCAGTCAGGCGATGGCCCTCACCCTCCTGCAGTAGGCAGTGCACATCACAACAGTCAGAAGATCACTGGTAGGCTGCTGAAGCCTCAGTCCTGTCCACATTCAATGCTGTAGATGTATGCTTCCTTTTCTAATGTTGTTGTTTTTTTGTTGTTTTTTTTGTCTTTTTTGTCTGAATTGTTTTTAAGATTTTCAGTATTTCATATAGATATATATCTGTATATTAGCAAAGGATTTACTCAAGTCTGGCATTTTTTGTTTTTACATCATTCTTTCTCAGGTTCACAGAAAATCCATCCTTGTGTGAAACAGAATTTGGTCTTGATAGTTACAGACAAAAAGGAGTGCTCATGCTCTTTCAAACCCTATGCCCCATTTTCGGTGACCATTGCAACTGTTATACCTCAAACAAAATGCAAACAACTGAAATAAACAGCAGCCAAATAATTAAACCTCCCTCCAGAGTTTAAGATTATGTTGTTATAAATAATACTTCCAGATTGGTCTAATCCCACTGCAGTTTGGAAAATAATAAATAAATAGCACAAATTGTCTTTCAAACTTGTCAAAATGCCAGACTGGAGTATGCCCCACCCACCCTGACCCCTCTGCCCCCCCCCAGCATCCCCTCACCGGTCCAGGCCGATGAGCAGGCGGCTCCTCTCCTCCTCCTTCTGGCTCTCGTTCTTCAGGTCGGCGAACACCTGAGTGAAGTAGTGTGGGTCGGAGTTGATCTGGAGCATCTTTGCGCTCATCAGGTTGATGATGGAGAGGCAGCGGTCCCAGAAGGTCTCCTTGGAACTCTCCACTAAGAAGGGCTTGAGGGGGTAGGAGATCTCGTTGCCCATATAGGAGTAGGACAGGTAGAGGCAGGTGAGCAGCACAGCCTGCAGCTCGTGTTCCGTGGCCACCTCGGAGGAGACCACGTCACGGCACAGCATGTAGACAAAGACCACATTAGCAGGGGTGATGAATCCCTGGTCCTGCCAGCCTTGGAGCAGCAGGGAGCGGTCCACGCTGCGCAGCCACAGCACTGGGTCAGTGGGTGACAGGTGTTTCAGCCGGTAACAACGCCGGCACAGAAACTCCCCCAGGCAGCGCAGCAGCTCACTGGTGGAGGCCTGGACAATCACTCTCTTAGGGGTCCCAGGGGCCACATTGGAGTTGGTCAGGGGGGCCTTCTTGACAGACGATGCTGTGTTGTTGGAGCTCTTGGTGAGAGCTGGGGTGCTCTGATCCTGGGTGAAGGTGGACAGGTTGGCACAGGACTGCGACTTCTTCAGGTTTTCATTATTCAGGTGGGTGACATTGTTCTGGTAGGTGCCATTGGGCTGCACCTTCTTGGAGCCTTTCTTCTTGGCTGACACTGCTACAATCCGCTTCCAGGGGAGCACGTTGATGAGCGAGTGACGCTTCAGGTTCTTGTCTTTGGCATTCTTGCTGTTCTGGACAGCCGTGTAATGGCCCACCGTGGCCGGTCCATCCTCAAAGAGAGCTGCCTTTCGGTAGCTGGGTGACAAAGACAGCACGGTTCCCATGGTGAATGCGAGGAGGCGTCCAGGGGCTTCAGCCGCACTGGGTCAGAAGAGCGTCTGCCAGGGGAGATCCTGAGGGTCTCAAAGCTTCAGTGCTTCTGGGAGCTGGGAGTCCCGGGCTACAGGCTGCCGCTGGGCATCTAAAGCCTTGAAGGAGATTGTCCTGTAAACAGCTCTCTGAGGGGATAGCGATCACCTCGACTGAAACAGTCTCTGTTGTGTTTCAGCTCTTTGTCTGTGTCTCCAGATGGCCACTGCTGGAAACAGAAAAGATCAATAATCAGAAACATAATTGGTGAAGGGTCAATTCGCTTTGAATTAGCCTATCCATGTTCACAAATAGCAAAAAAAATGTGTTGATCTGATATTAGCTCTGAAATTATTCAGCTTATACCAGATAATATCACAGTTATCAGGTCTGTAGCGTTCTCATGAAGGTGTGCCTGAGTGGTTTATCTGACAGTACCTCAGGCTTATTAGCAGTATTGATTTGACTCAGTAAGTGGTGGAATGGATCAGCCTATAGGCGAGCTTATACTAATTAATTCAAACGGTATAGATCCCCCTTTGCTGCAAAAGCAATCATCCTAACATTGAAAACATTTTAGTGTGAAACTGTGCGACAGCAGAAGATTATAGAGCACACGGAAAATTATAATAATTTGGGTGATGGTGAATCAGCTATTCAAAGGAATTTTACTCCACATTTGATTGAAAATAGATTCTGTATCGTAAATACATGAACATTTTATAATGAGAGATCTATATTTTATGGGCAATGGCCGACAAGTCACACTGAGCCATGCGCCACCCTCGCACTAAAATGGAAGACTGAAACGTAAACACCATAATAACAGATGAAGGTCGCGTTGGATGTATTCAGAAAATCCAAGGTCATATGATTTACCTCCGTTTAAACTAAGTAAACAATGAGGTAAATGAAATTTTCTTTGCACGACATATTTTCTTGCTCTCTGCAGCCTTTTCATGTGAAAGACAGCCGATGGATCGACTTTGCTCACTTGGGCAGGATCCGAGTGCTCGATGCTTAAATTCCATCACCCTGTTATCAATCTGATGATGAACTGATCAATTGTGAAGGAAATTCCAAAACAGCAGCTTCAGTTGTGTACATCGGGTGCTCTCCATGGTGCTGAAACTGAGCGTCTGCGTCGAAATGAAAACGCTGGCCATAATAGGCGGTGGCTTAAAAATGAAGAAAATCCCCATCTTTCCCCCATATCCCTTAATATTTCACACTAGATCGGCGAATTTGGTTGTCTAAAGCTTCATATCCCAATTTCTTTCAATTAACTGCCATATTTTCATGGCTGGATGAAGCTGCGCATCACCTGTTTTCAAATATAACGAGTCCTCATATCTGTGAAACCTAATGCACAACAATTTCAGCACGAATGTGTTCCAAAATCAAAACAAACTTACCAGGGCTCCAGCTTAATGAGAAAATGATTGCGCTGTAGAGATGATGCTCCTCGTCTCGACCCTTTTTTTCTTTATAAAAGGCGACTAAAACATAAAACCATCTCGGAGAATATAAATGCAACGCAGAAAATAATCCGAGCCGAGGCAAGAAGCAAGCATTGAATGAACACGCCTGGTGTCGGCGGTGCGCAGACGATGGTAGGCAGTTGTGGAATGGATGCTCAGATGAGGATGTGCTCCTGGTCCTCCCGGCCGTGAGATGCGGATGCTGCGAGGGATGATGTTGTGTTGTGTTGTGTCACTGACTGTGTGAGGATGGCTGACGCAAAGGCGGTGGTGGGGCGCCGCTCTGCGCCCTGTGCGCGGTGCTGTCTCTGCTGGGAAACAACTCCGCCTACAGCCACACACACACAGGCGTTCATGCAAACTGAACCCAGTGAACTCCTGATATGTTTTTCTTCATGACACCATTAGCATCAGCCTTATCTAATAAAGTGCATTCTCCTCTTTGCGTATATGAAGTGAGTTGGCAACCATAGGTTTATATAGGCGAGCTTATATTGAATGTGCGACCAAGTAGCCGACAAAATTATCCTATTTTAATCGTCACAAAGGCTCATGCAGCAGTCTCAATCACTCTATATTATCTCTGTAGTCCTCCACTGGAGGTTTGATGTTTGTTTTTCTCAAATAAGAAAAATCCTGCAGTTTAATAATATTAGCCTATATGGTTTCAGACGAAGCAGCTGAAATTTTAGATGCTTTCCCACAAGAATACATGGATTTGATGCCAGTTATAAATTTGTTCTTTACAGATTATTAGAAACAAACGTCTTAAGTTCAGGTGTAGGCTTTTAGCCAGATACAGTGGATGTAAATTAATATTTTAATTGTCTGATGTTCTATTTAATATTTCCAGCCAAGAGGACTGTATTGTCCCACTATTACCAACAGAATAACTTAAATCACACATTACGAATAGCTCCCATAATTTAAGCCATTAGGAGAAGGAGTTCGTGATTAAAAAAAAAACTCTATTTCCCAAAAGCCTTTGAATCCCTTCGTACACTGACGTCACAAACGCAAAGTAACGTAGTGCACGCACGTAATTTTCATTCAAGCAGTATTTGAATAAGGAAGATGGCGGCTGCAGCAGTGGTTGAGTTCCAGAGAGCCCAGTCTCTCATTAGCACGGACCGCAACGCCTCTATCGACATTCTCCATTCAATAGGTGGGTGTTAAGCTGGTGTTTTGAGATGGACACTATCTCTCTGACCATCGTGACTTGAAATTTTTCAGTCAGTGTTCGGCGGCGGGGTTAGTGTGCTAGCTAGTGGTGTTCAGTAGCAGGAGCCGGCGCTGTGCCGTGCTGACTCACTGCTGAACGGTGAGCAACGGTAACTGCTAGTGGATGTTAGCCAGTTAGCTCGTTAGCAGCTTTGCTAACTCTAGGCCTGGGCGAGAAATATGTAGTAGTTACCAATAATGTTGTGTTTTGGACTGTGTCGTGGGGTCTTGTGATGTTGTGTCACAGACCGCAATGTCCACGCTAACTACCATTAGCTCTAATTAAGACTGACATGTTAGCATGATTACTGTTGCGGCTAACGTTATTAGCTTGTTGTTAAAATCCTCAAACCTGTGTTATCAGCACAGTCAGTTGGGCAATTATGACAAATTGGCCAAAGGTTTCTTGTGTGTTTGTGATTGCGTGCACTTACAACCAAATGGAAATGTTATTACTGTCTGTAAACTGTAAATAGTTCTTACATTTCTCATACGCACCACTGTCTTCAAATTGCCTTGTCACAGCAGCCTATTAGCTGTCAACTGTCCCGGCGTTTTGAGAAAACATTTATATATTTCCCAGTAGTGCTGAAATGATTAATTGATTAAACTATTAGTAATTTGTTATTTATTAGTCCACCAAGATTTTGACAATAGTGTAGGCCATTTAACAAACATAAAGCCAAACATTCACTGATTCTGGCCTCACAAATGTAAAGATATGCTGCGTTTCTCTCTTTAACGTCCTTGTAAATTGAGTATGTTTGGTTCTTGAACTGTTAGGTTGGCAAAAAATAGCGATCACGTTGGGCTTTGGTAAAGTTTGAAGGAAATGTTTGCTATTTTTCCAACATAATATAAACATAATATAAACTAAACAGTTTGATCAATAATGAACATAATTCTTTGTTGCAGCCAGGTGTGTGGGTCTACTATTAATACTTAAAAGTCCAGAACTGACTTAAAATAAAATAGGATAGGTCACAACAGTTCTTGTAAATTAAGAGGTTGCATCATGTTGGGATTGCAAGAATGAATTGTTTCTAATATTAACTTATTCCCTCTCTTTAACAGTGAGGAGAGATGTTCAAGAGAACGATGAGGAAGCTGTCAGGGTTAAAGAACAGAGCATTCTGGAGCTGGGGACACTCCTGGCCAAGACAGGACAGGCTGCAGGTAATGTTTAAACTCTGAAAGGCTTTGATGAAGTGTGTATGTACGTGCATTTATTCAGTGCCTATTTTTGTTTTGCAGCTAAACCCAAAGTTAATATCTAATCAATCTCTTCTTACTGGGTGATATTATATTATGTTTTCTGTCTCTTCAAATATTCATGATACATATCTTTTGGTGGATGTCTTCAGAATTGGGGGGTCTGCTGAAATTTGTGAGGCCCTTCCTGATTTCTATCAGCAAGGCCAAAGCAGCCCGGCTTGTCCGCTCTCTGCTGGACCTTTTTCTTGACATGGAGGCAGCAACGGGGCAAGAGGTAGAGCTGTGTCTCGAATGCATTGAGTGGGCCAAGGCTGAAAAGAGGACCTTCCTACGACAGGCTCTGGAGGTGAGGATTAGTAAAGTCTTATGGGTGCTATCACAATGCTGTACAATGCGCAAGCCCACAAAATGTAACTTTATCCACACCATATATACTGTAACATCAAATGTCTTCTGAAAAACACTGCAAAATCAGCATCCCTCACTGCCAGAATTGGTCAGTAGAGCTACGTTTTCCTACTGGCTGCCACCTGCCTTCAACAACTGGAAAACACAGGAATATAAAGCCTTCAAGTGGAACATAAGCCCCTGTGAGATCTCTGGAAGAGGTGCTAAAGAGGAGTTTGATGACATTGTGCAGGCAAATGCTGTCAGGCTATCAAAGGCTATTGCAACAACCTGTAGAGCACCAATAGCGCCGTCAGATACCTGCTGGTGAGGCAGAAATAATGAAGGTTATTATTTTGTTATTTCAAACAGGCCAGAAATGGTTTGCCATAGATACAACCTGCCACCAACAGCTGATGTATTCGTTTTCTCACCTAACCCTAGTTAGTGCTGACATATAACAACGTTTATGATTAATGATAGTGAAAACAAAAGCAATATGGCCAAACTTAAATAGCAGCTGGGGGATCAGATTTAACATGTTCAGACTCATAGAGCGGTAGACACTCTGATATAAGGCAGATTGTGGTGGAGCATTTGGTTGTAGGTAGATTTGCAAGACTGCCACTGTGGCATTACTCTGGGTGAAAAAAATGAAAACAATAAACTTGATAAATGCGATGAAGCTAATTTGTAAGCTTTGCCTGAAGAAAGTGACAACAAGAGGTGCTAATACATCTTCTACACACTGTTATCTATGATGACATCACCCTGCTAAGCAGCCAAAATGGACTTTGTGGCCAAGTGACTGCCAGCAGGTTCGCACTCACAGCCAGAAATATCTAGAGCTTTTGGCAGAATTACAAAATACAGAATGAACAAGATGTTGTATTAGTACTCTGCATAAAATGTAGAAGAGAACTATGTAATGAGACTGTGGCATGTATGAATGAGTAGAAACTGAGAGGAAGGACTTTCTTAAGAAAGGCAGCAATCTGCTTTGGGCCACACATTATGAATAATGTGACAGGAGCGAAAAAGATTAGAGGAAACTTTCTTCATAGTGCTGTGAGTGTCCCATGAGCTCAGGCTTAGAGAGAGAAGTCCACCCAAAAAACTGTTCTGAAAAACAGGAATGCTTTTGCATTTCTGTTCTGAACATCAAGTTTGAACCACTGAAAAGAAAGACATAACATTTCCTTTCATGCTTAATATTTTGCACCATCATTTCACATGTTTGTCAGCCTGAAGAGTAAAGAATGTGAAGTAGTTTTAAGGATGCTGCATCTGAAGTGAAATGATTATCACTTATGTACATTAGTGTGAAGTTTTACCTTTGAGAACAGTTGGTCCTCCTCCTCTTTCTGGCACTTTTTGTAGCAAATGCAGGAACTTGTAATTTAATAGATTCTTCCAAGAAGTGTGTGGGTGGCATTTCAACATCTTGCTGTCTGCCATAAATATCTTGATAATGATTGAATATAAAAAAGAAATAAAAAGGATAAATAGGAAAACAAGCAAGCTGTGGGGCACTTTTTGGGCCTGTTCAGGTCAATGCTAAGGTTCCTGCTTTTGATTTTTGTTATAACTGGTATCCCGGTAGTTTGTTCTTTCAGGTCCACGATACATGCCACAGCGTTTCTATAAGGCAGTAGATTGGCACAGCTGCTCTCTGCTTGTCTAACAGCACTCTGTCTTCTTTCAGACACGGCTGATCTCACTCTATTTTGACACCAAACGATACCAGGAGGCCTTGGCGCTTGGTGAGTGCTTAGAGACAGGACTTTCTTTTAGTAAATGGCAACATCTGTCTTCATGCAACAGGGACTTAACATATCTGTCAATCCTGAATACCACACAGATGTTTTCTAGACCACCAAGAAACGCAGATAACACAGATTTCAAAAGATTTATTTTATTCTTGCAATCGTATTTTGCGTAACGTGAAGTGTAAACAATTTAGCGTATTAATAAACAGAAAGAACAGCACATGTCAGCTGTTTTCAAAGTGTTGTGTTAAGTTAATGCAGCAGTTAATGTGCATGACATTAACACTTGTTCATTCTCTTTCCCTCAGGCTCCCAGTTGCTCCAGGAGCTGAAAAAGATGGATGACAAAGCTCTTCTGGTAGAGGTTCAGCTGCTAGAAAGTAAGACATACCACGCTCTCAGTAACCTGCCCAAGGCCCGCGCAGCCCTCACCTCAGCCAGGACCACCGCCAACGCCATTTACTGCCCCCCGAAGCTCCAGGCAGCACTGGACATGCAATCAGGTAAAATGTGTTTGGTGTTCTCACTTCCAAAGCTTTACTAGGCTTAAGTGGTTCAGTTTCTATGTGTGTGGAGTTTATTATAGCAAGGAAACTGGTAATATAACAGAAAATAAAATATTAAAACTATGGAAGACCTTGATCATTATTTTGTACTATTTTATTGCTGTTTGACAGGTTTAACATTAGGTACTTTGGTAGGAAAAACAAACTACAAAATGGATTTGGTGATATCATTTTAATGGACCTTCTTCATTTTGACTTGTCATAGCAGGAAAAGCAGAGATGTGCCTATAACATTAACGATAGCTCAGTTCCCTCAAGTGTCCCGGTAAGCCATTCCAGTCGTTACTCTTGTTAATGTAATCGCACGGGTTCTTTTCCTGCTATGGTGCTGTAAAAGAAAAGGGTCTAAAGGGGTTGTTGTTCAGTTAGGTAAAGTGGGACTTTTTATGGGTCAGGGAAGTGCCCTTCTGTAGCCAAACTACATTACAATACATCACACACTCATTTTCTTTAGGGAGACTTAAAGTCCTGCAAGCATTCATTTAGCAGGTCAGATGGATACTTGGAAATCTGATCTGCTTCTGGTCCAAACCTGAAATCTGTGTTTGCAGAATTCACATTCTACACTCAGTTTTGTTATTATGTGATTGTATCACACACCAGATAATGCTGTTCAGTTGACCCTTTCTTCCTTTCATTTCAAAAAGCATGTTGCTCTATAAAGCTATGAGTTTTTGATTAGTCTGATTAAAATGTTAAATTTAATGGTGGTTTGCAGTAATAAAAATTGTGTGGTCATGTGCTAAGAATTAAAAGTTGATTTATATCATAACAGTATAATGAATGTGACTCGAAACCATTCACTAAGCAACTTGTTCATCAGTGACTCAGCTCATTTTACACTGATAACCATCTCAGTGTCAGACAGTCTGTGTTTACTAATGTGAAGGTGCAAGAGCTGGAGGTATGATAGTGTCATGCTTATTCATAGCTTTGCAGCAGCAGTGTGAAGTAGAACAAAGAGTTTACGGTTAATACCTCTGTAATTTCCAACATAATGATTAAGCGGTCCTTCTCAGGCAACAGCCAGAAAAAATCAACACACATTTTTTCTTTGAATCATACATGCACACAGCAGCTTCACTGTTTATCTAAACCCCAACAAGTTTCTCCAGTTTCTGTTGACATCTCAGAGGGACTGACGTGGCTTGTTTTGGCTATGGATGGTAACTTTCGTGCTGTGTCGTCTCTGTTGCAGGGATCATCCATGCAGCAGAGGAGAAGGACTGGAAGACAGCCTACTCCTACTTCTTTGAGGCCTTTGAGGGCTATGACTCCATCGACAGCCCCAGAGCCATCACAGCACTCAAATACATGCTTCTGTGCAAAATTGTGCTCAACTCGTGAGTACTTCTTAAACTTATAATGTTCTAATATTTAAACTACCTTAACATTCATATGGTACCTTTGAATTATGACCCAATATTTGATTGTTTATGTCTTTCTTACTTTACTGTCTCAGACCAGAGGAGGTACAAGCCCTGATCAGTGGTAAACTGGCCCTGCGATACGCTGGCCGACAGGCAAGTGTCAACCATTTTCTAGTCATAACAGACTGGACAAAGCAGGGATGTAATATATTTCAGCTCTTTGCACACATCAGTTGTTTTTTTTTCTGAATATTGCGTCTGTTACACAATAAGCATGAATAAGGGTGATGATGTATACTATTTGAACTATATGAAATAGACGCTGCTTTTGGGGGACCTTCTCAAACATCTTGCACATTAAAAAAATACTGCCACTAGAAGAAAATGAGCTTTATTGTAAAGAGCTCTGTTCGGTGCAGTTCCATTAACTTTTTTTCTGTAAAATGACACTTGAATTTTCTTCTTCGTCTTTACGTGTTTAGACAGATGCACTGAAATGTGTTGCCCAGGCCAGCAAGAACAGATCATTAGCAGACTTTGAAAAGGTAAGAACCTTATTTGTCCTATTGGTGGATTTTCATTCAGATAAGGAAAACTCCATTTAGCCTTTTTGGTTTTGTTTTCTCTTTAGCTGCTGCTCCTGTTGCCTGCTGGTTGACATAAACAGTACTGGCAGAAGTTAACTTTTGCTTCCTGGTTTTTAATTTAATTTTTTGCGCCTGATGATATAATACCCCAAAACTTTGTTGCTTAATATGCAATGTATTATAAGTTTTAAATTTTTATTACAAGTGTTTGTAGTTTTCTGCCTCTGTTAAAGTATTTTAAGTTTTTAAAAGCAAAGTTTTGTTTTTTCCAGGCCCTAACAGAGTACAAAGCAGAACTGAGGGACGACCCAATTATCAACACTCACCTGGCCAAGCTGTATGACAACCTGCTGGAACAAAACCTCATCCGGGTCATTGAACCATTTTCCAGAGTACAGGTAAGGAATTTCTAAGCCAAGCCTTACAACGGAAACTTGCCGCTGTAATTAATTTGATTAATTTGATGTACTTCTCCCTCTCTTTTCAGATAGAACACATATCGGGTCTAATCAAACTGTCAAAGGTAAGTATCTGCAGTTATCCAATTTTTCTTGAGCGTTAAAAGCATCATCTGTATCTCTTAAAATGATTTTATTTAATTTTTTTAATAGGGGGATGTTGAGAGGAAATTATCACAGATGATTCTGGACAAAAAGTTTCACGGTAATTCGAATTGTCTTTGCCCGTACAAACAAACAGACACATGCACCAAGAGCCTTCAGTGCACTGTAACGTATATTTTATGACACTGCTGCAGGAATCCTTGACCAAGGTGAAGGCGTCTTGATCATATTTGAAGAGCCCCCAGTGGACAAAACATATGAAGCAGCCTTGGAAACAATTCAGAACATGAGCAAAGTCGTGGATTCACTTTACAACAAAGCCAAGAAGCTGACATAGGTAAGAAAAAAATCTGTAAGGTAAGAAACATTGGCTTTCATGCTCTTTCATTCTTCTCTGCTAAATGTCATTTTCTTTTTCGTCCTCAGAGTAGATTGCCACGGCAGTGCGATGGAGGAACTGTGTGTGTTTGACCAGCGTGTGTAACATTTTAAGAAGGGGACAAGGGAGAGCAACAAAAAGTCCCACAAACTGCAACAAACAGGATTCCCCCATCAAACTCCCCCTCTTCTCCCTCAACGGACAATTTCATCACTTCTTGTTTGTTTTTTTTGTTTTTTTTTTCCACTTTAATTTTGATATCTCTTCAGGATTCTGTATAACACTCAGCGGCCAAATCAGGCCATCAGGGAATATTGTACAACCACAATAAAAAGATTAAAAGGTTTAAGAATACATATATGTTTATATCTGGTTGGGCTTTCCAGGCCTTAAGCTGACTCCACTGCAACCTCAAAGGTGCAACATTGACCTCTGTGGCCTCAGACTCTGCCACCAACTGTGTGTGCAGAAATGAGGCTTTCTCCTTGTCCGTATCTTTCAGAAGCACAGTGTTCAGTTTTTGGAAGGTTGGGATACTCCTTAGGATACTGAATTTTGGTCAGAGAGCTCCCTCTAGCTCTCCTTTTCTTTTTCCTCATCATATCAATGCCAACAGTTATGTCCCCACTGTATTTCAGATATCTATTAAACTCTATTTGGCTTTTGGTTTTGTGTTTTTTGTTTTGTTTTTTTCCTCTTTTCTCTAAAAAAAAAAAAAAGAAAATCAGATGGTTGCCACATTTCTGCCCCTCCTGCTTATGTAAGTTTATAGAACAGACAGGATGCCATTACACCACTAGTGCCACTTTTTCGGCGCTTCTGTTTGCCTCAGTGTTTGGGTGCAATATGAAATCGGAGGGCAGAGGTGGACGATGCCTCTGAGCGTCTGTGAGTTAATCCCTGAGTGAGTAATTCTCCATTGTTAGTTCCTAGCACTAGTGTGGTATGCTAGTAACCAAACAATTTGTATGGTTTTGATTTGGTTTTGATTTTTTGTTTTTTTTTTCTCTTCTAAAGACATTTTCAAAATAAATATTTTGTATTTTAAGGATTTTGTCTTGTCTCTTACAAAAAAAAAGCTGATGGTAATGTGATCTGTTTCATTGCTCACTGAGCTATGGTATGTGTTTTAACAGTATGAGGGTGAGAAAACGGGGGATTCTCATGCAAAGTGCATTTGAAATGCACTTAATGATGGTAATGTGACCTGGAAAATGTATACAGTAGTTAGGTAGAGGTATGTCTTGTTTTCCAAAGGGAAGGTGTCTGGGCAGTGAGAAACATTTAAAATTAGCCCTATCAAATACAGAATTCACCCAAGAGTCTCTTCCTCCTGCTGCTATACCTGTCACTAATTTGAAAAAGGAACCTCACATCAAAGGGCATTAAATAAGTTTAACTGACAGCTTTTGATTGTCTTTTATTTATAAATTTTTTAAACATTAATTTTATTTAAAAAGCAGTGTGATTTTTACACAACCCATGTTGTCAAAAGTGGGTACAGACATTTTTTTTAATTTTTTTTTTTTGGTAACAAACAGCTTTTCTGTCTTAGTTACATTTCACCACAACCAATAGAAGAATCATCTGCGGACCATTTCAGAACTAGACCTTATTTCCCATTTATCAGGACAGATAAAAGTTTTCTTTACAACATTCAGACACAAGTAAGTGCCACAGACTGAAAGATTTCGTTTCCTCCTTTCAAGACTCAATGAGTCCACTGTATGCAGCACATAATGGTGTCTTTGCCCTGTTTTGCCATTGATTTATAAAAAAATATATCTATATATAAAATCCACAACGCGTCCTGTACGTGGTGACGTCATGCCACGTTCGGAGATCCCGCCTCTTTCCACGTCACTTCCTCGTCCCAGCCCTGTCAGCGTTGCGTTTTAGCAGAGTTGCACTTGATCCGGGGCAAAAAAAAAAAAAAAAAAGTACTCACACGCATAAAGATGACCGCTCGGGTGAGTTAATTTGAAGCTAATATTAAAACGTAGATACGAGTACACGGCTACCGGAAACGACTGAATGCTACACCTAACGCGTACTTAACCGACTAGAGGCTGTGTTTTACATGTGAAGTGAGCCAGCGCAGCATTAGCCTGTGTGGCAGAATTACTTGTCATTCAAAACTTCGTAGGCAACCCGGAAGACGAACGGAGCATCTTATGACCACTCATACCGCTGCTAGCATGTAGCTCTGTTGTTCTAGCTGTAAGTTTATATGTGTTTTAGCTCCAGGGTCGCTAAGCTAGGATGACAATACAAAAAAGTGTTATTGACTTCGATATAAAAAATGCCGCTAAGGGCTGTAAATAGTGGTCCGACTTCTACAGGCTAACTCAATGATAGCCATTAAGCGGAATGAAGGAAGTGTCACAGCTTTAAAAGGAACTAGACGAGCAGCCAGTTAAACTGGACTGATGCTGAATGTTCAGTGGCCGTTTCATGTAGCTGCAGTGTAAACAGAGCGTCTCTGTTTGTGTTTTTCCATAAATGCACCGTGGAGCTGTTTACAAATACAAACAGTGGCAACTAATAGATACAGCTAGTTAAAAGTTTTATAATATAGTTTTATATTGATTAATATGCTGATCATCTTGTGAACTAAAGTTAAAAAAAAAGAGGTCCATCACAGTTTCAACTCATCGGACAAAGATCCAGATATTCAGTTTACAGTGATATAACGGAGAAAGGTCTCAGTTTGAGAAGTAAAACTTTCTTTGCAGGACATTATACTGAGAGTGTTGCCCTGATTGTATGGTCTTGTAAATACTGTGACTTTACCTCATTTAGCCTTTACATTTGAGGTGATTACATGGCAACAATGAAAGGAATGCACTTTACACAATCTCTGGTGCATAGCAAAAAAAAATGCTATTAATTAGACTTTGGCTTAAAGGCACAATGCATGGGTCACATTTTCAAGTTTCAAGTTAATGTTTATTTTATTGTCCTTCAAATGATTAAAAACACAGCTGAAATGGGATATTTCTAGTGGACAGGCGTATAAAATAACCGAACAACAGACAAAACATAAAGTTTCAAACAAACGTTTCTGAGGCCAAATTTAATTAACCAATACATTTCTATGCATTTTTTAAAATACAAGAGCTTTGAACAGTAATTTGACTGCTATTTGATTTTCTTTTTGTGCCCTCCAGATTTCTGTATTTTGAGCTTGTATGTGTTTGTCAATCCACATCCTTAAAACAGGCAATATTAAATATGAAATAATATTAAATATCTAAATGATCCTCCTCAGTGATGTGACTTGTGGCACGCCAGCAATCAATTCTCTGTGAAAAGCATCAAGTTGAGATGTTCAGGAAGTCTGGTGGCCCCACCCTTAGCCTACATATTAAAATGCTAGAAATAGAGTTTGATGTTTTTGATATGTAGGTCACTAAGTGATTCTCTGTTGGTTTGCTGCAGTCTAATTTGGTCTTTCAAATGGGAGCGCGTCTTTTTCTTAGAAAGGTTTAATTAGACTAGATTGATGCTATCTTAGTTTTTGAATTGTTGTCTCCTTTTAAATCTTAATCTTCAGAGTATGAGTGGTTATGTGACATATGTAACCCTGATATCTGCCTAAATACATTCATGATATACAGGACATTGCAGTTGTATTTCTGTTAAGCAGCTAGCCCGTCATTCATGACAGCCAAGCTACATAATATGCGCCCTTCATCATGGATGTCTTTCACCAGTAACTGTGCTAGAGTTCTGTTTTTTAGGGGATTGACACAACTGCTACTGTCACCACTTAATTCCAGGTTTATTTGGTTTTCTATCCCACAGACATTTACTATTGGTTTTTGTAGCTACTAAAAAGAAATTAGACATGTCTGAACCTTTAGCTGATATTTCATCACAGTGGATCATGAAGTTGCTTGCTTCATCATGGCTACGGGGATGCTGATGCAGCCAGTCTGCAGCTAATACTGTAAGAAAAACTGTTGTCAAACAATATTGCAATAGTCCAGTGATTCTCTATTGAGCAACTCAGTGTGAGGTAATGTAGGATTTCACTTATGGAGTTTCTGGGAAGATGCTTTTCAGTCCAGAGCAGAGTTAGAAGAGCTGCAGGTTTCCTCTAAATATTAATGAGGTTTAACCGCTAAAGACAGTTTCCCCCTTTATTAAGCAGCTTTGAGGTTGTTGAAACCATCTTTTCCTACTGTTCAGCACCTCTTTAAGACAGTCTCAGCTAAAACAATTTAATTTTCACATCTGTGAGCATCTGTAGGCAGAGAAAGCTGAGTTTAAGCTGAATTTAAGGAGTGTCACACCCTGTGGGAAGTTTCAGCTGTACTGAAGGTCTAGAGAGGCTTTATCAGTGTAATGAGATCTCCATAGCAACATGGATGTAATGGTGGTTTTGTGCGAGTGAGCCCTACTCTGATGGGAACTGGAAGCAAAGCGTCAGGAGTGCTGGCCTACACAATCCGCCTTTCTCTGTAGCTGCACATCTGTTTGGAGATCCATCCATATGGGCTGGAAGCACTGTGAATTATTATCCCTAACTGTCCATAATAATAGCTTTTAGAGGTCTCCAAAAGACTTCTACATCATTCAAAGTAGAGCTGCAATGATTAGTCAATTAATCAATTAGTCGATAGAAAATTACACAGCAAATATTTTGATAATTGATTAATCGTTTCAAGCAGAAATGCAAAACATCCTCTGGTTCCAGCTTCTCAAATGTGACCATGTGCTGGTTTCTTCATCATGTGTGACAGTAAATGAACATCTAAAGGTGTTAGACTGGTGGGCAGACACTACTACGGCCTCTGAGAAATTGTGAATGTCTTTTTTTCAGTTGCAGCTCTAATTCATATACTGTCTATAGAGATTTCTTCCTCAGTAGAGTTGCTGTTTACGTTTTTCTCTTCTCTCTTCTCAGTTAATGCAAGCGGCGCGATGCCCGACAGACGAACTGTCGTTGACTAACTGTGCCGTCATCAATGAGAAGGAGCCACAGTTTGAACAGTGAGTGGGATTTACTCTGATACACGTCACTGTCCGTTGCTACAGTTTGTGCTTCTTCACAAATGCATCAGTAGCTTTGTGAGGTGATGATGAGCGAGATTCACTTCTGTCAACAGACCGTCCCCTCAGTCCGTTTATGCTGAGATGCTCCTCGGTCCCCCTGTCAGTCACACCCCTGAGTATTCAATGTTTAGCAGATCCAGGAAACAAGACAAACAATAACAACGGGGTTGACACTTGTTCTGTACCACACGTAATTCTTTCCTCTGTCTCCTAATTATTCATCTCTGCAGACACGTGACTGTGCGCAATTCAGCCCACAAGTATGTGTTCACCTTGAAGACGCATCCAAGTGTTAACTCCGGGACCATCGCCTTCAGCCTGCCACAGGTGCGTCAAAATCTCCAGCACCTGAACCACAACCATCCACTTTGTCTGAAGGTTTAACAGTGAATTGTCCATGTTACCCCCTCTTGGCTTAATGTATCAATATCTATGTGGCATTGATCTTTTTCTGTGTTTGTGCTGAAATGTCTGTCGTCACTTAAGACATAAAAATAAATCTTTGTTCAGAGTGTGACCCCCCCCAGTTATTTTTTGATTCTTGCTGTTCCTTATAAAATGAAATACCACTGCTGTATGTGTCAGTTTTCTTACCAAGCACCAGTGAACAAAGTGCTAAAATCAGCAAATTGCTTTATACACATAGCCATCAGCTTTTTTTCCTGCAAACATTATATTGTTGTTTTTAACCTTAGTAGCAGATTGTGACCTGATGTTCTAAGTAAACTTTTGAGCTGTGTTGCATGGTTGTCTGTGGGTTCCTGGACCTCTTTGCTTGTTTCAATCTGTCTGTTACTGCTTTTTCCTCTTTCACCTTGCCTATCTCTGACTGCTCTTCCATCTATAAACTTGGCAGCAACAACAGCACACAGGTACTAATGTAACCTCCTCAAGATGGTTTTATTTTACCTCAAGCTTTCATTAAGTAACACTGGCTGATCAACTCATTTTTGACATGGCAGCTGTCAGTGGCCGCCATCTCAAAAAACACAGCCCGTGTGTAAAAAATAGTCAAGTGATCATCAAAGTTATGTAAAATCTAGATCTGAGTGATGCATTTCAGTATAAAGAAGTGTTGTGAAATAAGACCAAGCTGCAGAGGAACGTTGCACTGATGTCTCTGTGAAACGCGTAGTGGTGTTTATTTGATGTGTAGTTGTCCTCTGTGATAGCTTTGTTCTTCTTGAGAATGTCATTGGCTTATTGATGGCAACCCATTTCCCTTTTTCCTACTGCAGTAATGTGTCCTAATACAAAGGAAATGATGACACATGGAGCTAAATCAGTGACTTTATCCATTTCTTTACAGAGAAAATGGGCAGGCCTATCGATTGGACAAGAGGTTGAAGGTAAGCGTCATGTTTATAGCAGAAGACGGGTGATTTTCTAGATTTACCACGTCTACCACATTTTTAGAGGAGCAATGAACCAAACCAAAGTAGCACGCCCGCACAGTGTCTAATTTCCCAGTGGCAAAATGTACAACAATTATTTCAGCTTTCAAAATAATAATTTTGACCTTAAATGAAAGGTTAATTTATGTTACTGGTTGTTTTCAGGTTAGCTTCACATGCATGTGCAGGCTGCACAGGTGTCTGATTGTTAAACGATGTCCTTTCAGCCTTTTGTGATGCCTGCCCTTAATTTGTCATATGTTGATTAGCCATGCTTCACATCTGTTTCTCTTGACACTGAAGGCCTTTTGACACCCCAGACACCCCACCACAGTGGAAACATAAGAGCCTCTGATATCAAACTCAGCCTTTGGACTTTGAAGGATTCATGCGGATTCGATGTGACAGACTTTAAAGGCTGCAGTCTTTGTCTCTGCCAGAAAAACATCAGACTGTTCTGACTTCTGATGGTCACATCCTGCAGATTACTAATTACATGCGGGGTTAGGGTGGTTAACTATTGTTAAGGTGTCACGAGAGGAGGAGGGAACATGATTTGCCCAGCAGAGATAGAGACAGTATAACAATATGGTTGGGAGGGTGTCACTGCACATCTGTCTGAGAGGCTGGCCAGCATCCAGAGAAAGAGGAGGCCTGTTCTTTGATGAAAATATTTCACTCAGCTCCCTTAGGCCAAAGTGATGCCCCAAGTGATGGGCTCTATTATGAAAGTGTCTGCGTATCAGGAGTGAAAAGGAGGAATGAAAATATAATCCAATGAGTGAAAACAATGAATAAGTCTCATGATACCAGAATCATTCTCGACATCGTCTTTAAAAAAAAAAAAAAAAAAAACCCCGCAAAGCCATGTCTCTCTTTAGAATTTGATCAAAGCTATGATCTCACTGTCCCGTCTGTCTGTCTGAAGCCTTCCATTGAAAAAAAAGCTAAATATTAAATTCATGTTCATAATGGATAGTAGTGGATAATGGGAGCTCTGGCAGAGTCTCCTTGTAACTGTGATATGATTAATGTAGCAGAGCTGCAGGTGTAATCTTCTTAATTACCTGGCAGCTGTGGAAATATCAACACAATCTGAAAGTGAGCTACTTGCAGTGTATCTATTTTTCATAATGAGGCATTAGCATCAGTTTGAAGATGTCCAGACTATTTGAATAGATTGAATAATGGATATAGATTTAAAATCCTGTTGTCTAAACCATAAACCTTCTCATGTTTTTTCTGCACCCATAGTAACAAACTACAAGTTTGACAAGTCCAAACAGTGTATAAGCACCATGACAGTGGAGATAGACTTCCTGCAGAAGAAGAATGTGGACAGCAACCCCTACGACTCCGACAAGATGGCCAGTGAGTTCATCCAGCACTTCAACAACCAGGCCTTCAGTGTTGGCCAGCAGGTACTTAGGACTGGCCTGTTCCAGGCTCACCATTGTTCAGGACTGGACAAGTTCTGAGTTGATTGTAGATTCAGGTTTATATGTGGTGACAGAGTCATTTTGACTTTATTTATCTGATTAATTGTGTCCATATGCTTGTTAATCTATAATGAGTTTTTCTGGAAAAATTAAAAACAATGTTGTCCATATCTCCTGTTTTTTTTTTCTAGCTGGTGTTTAGTTTCTGTGATAAGCTGTTTGGCTTGCTGGTGAAAGATATTGAGGCCATGGACCCCCGCATCCTAAAGGGAGATCATGCCATTGCCGAGAAACACAAGGTACCTGGAGAATAATCTGTCAGTGTCCCACGATGTTCACACACCTCCCCTCTGTTCAATTACAGGCTTTTATAAATAGCATGGAAGTCATTAATTTTTTTAAACCTTCCCCATGTAGTTGAAGTGCTAATTGTTGCAGCTGTGATTTCCACCTTTTGTATATATATAAATATTTATAGATATGTATGTGCAGTTACCCCTGTTGCAGAGAAATAGTGGTTTATTGTACCGTGACTCAAACTTTTTTTTGTTTTTTTTTTTTTTGTCTTTCCTCAGATCCAGATTGGTTTGTTGCTGGGAAACAGTCAGGTGATTTTTGAAAAGTCGGAGACCTCATCCATGACCCTGGTTGGTGAGTGTCTGCAGCTTGCACGGTTCTTACAGCAGTTTGTGGCTTTTCACCTTGTGAAACAAGAAAACGTCATCTGGAGTAACTGTGGATCTCTGATCACATGAATGATTTTAGTTTGATCTTTTTTTCTGTCTCATCTCCACAAACAGTGGAGATGTTACACACAGCCACTAAAGCTGACATGATGTTGACAGCTGCTAAAACCACATGACACTTACTTAAGCAGAAAGTGTTTTTTACATTACATACCATCTGAAGGACAATTCTCTATAAATCCACAAGGGGGCACACTTCACACATTTTGCTTGGCAGTGGCACAATATTTAAAGTCCCGCTGTGTCAGCGGTCATCTGCTATGCAGTGTGCCTTTATATCAAAGGTTAAATTTTATTAAGTTGTTTTTATATGAACAGTTTATTATAGATACCAAGAAAATCTTAAAATCATGACCTCACCTCATGTAAAAGGGTATTTTAAAACTTCTCTTTGTGCCTGTTAGATGTATCATATTAACTTACAACAAATTATTGTATTATAACGGTGTCTCTCTGTTACTGTGGTAACTCAAAGCTTATGACTTAACTTTATGTTGGGATTTGCAGAATCCTCCCATAATTACTAGAAGTTAAAGGAAAGAGAACATTGTTGTATACATACCAGCAGAAAGGAAGTGCTCTTGGTTTTCAAGTTTTAGGTGAAATATTTAATTTGTGTTTTTGTGTCAACCCCTCCTCCAGGGAAAGCCAAGACCCGAGAGTCTCGCCAGTCTATCATCACTCCTGACTGGAATTTTGAGAAGATGGGTATTGGCGGACTTGACAAGGAGTTTTCTGACATCTTCCGTAGAGCCTTCGCCTCCCGAGTCTTCCCTCCAGACATAGTCGAACAGATGGGTGAGTTTCCCCCTTTGTTTCTGTCTGTCCGCCATCACTTATTCATTTGTTTCTGCCCGTTCCTCCACTTTTTGTATAGTTTTCCTAAGTAAGTCTGAAGATGATTTCATAAGACTGTCTGTATGGTGAGGATGTTTTCATTTTCACATTTTCATCCATGACTTTACTGAAGGTCCTGCTCAAGTATATTTGAAAAGTCCTTACATCAATTACATAAAAATGACTTACGACACCTAAACATATCTCACGTCCTACGTTCAGCACAAGGAAGTAAAATGCACAAACGTTTCCGCTGTGCCTTCTGCAGTGTGCAGTAATCATTCAGTTTGAGGGTTGAGGCATTTTAACCTTTCACAGACAATGGGAGTAAATCAACTCCGCAGGTTTCTACCTCTGGTAAGATATTACCCAAATCACCCCACTGAAATTTCACAGGGCTGTCTCCCAATCTTGGAAGTCCATAAACCAAAACTAGAATAAAAGACATTCCTTTAAAAATTTCTGTTTTGTGAAGTTGAATTTAAATAAGTGATACGAGGGCATTTGCATAGAGTTCTTCCTCGACATGCTAAATTATCACCTGAAATAAGAAAAAACAGTTTCCATCAGGTTGAACAGATTAGTAATACCTATCAAAGATAATCTCTGTTTTTAGTTAGAATGTGTTTCATCCTTAAATCAACATCATGGCAAACAAATCTATAATAATTCCTTTGAGAAACGTATCGTTGCCTGAGTAAGCAAAACTCTGTGATTAACAGGCGAGGCAGTGTTCTTCTGCGCTGTCTGGACCATGACTAAAAACTCTGGCATCCCCCGCCAGTGATCCCTGCACACACTCATTAATAGATCTTTGACAGCTGTCAGATTACGACGATGATTCACTTTTCAAAGCGCAGTTCATTCTAATGAAAGCCACCAGGTAGTCTTCTTTGTGACTCATACACAAAAGCCTCTCTTCCCACACACATGTGCACACAATCACATCAGTCCTAATCCTTGCTGCTAGATCTCAGAGTCTTGTGAAAACCTGTTGTAACGACATCTGAGCTTGGTAAACACACACATTAATTTGGCGCACACAGACACTCCATGCCCATAGTGCACGCGGCCTGTGGCAGTGTCCAGCAGTGTGTGAGCTGACCTTTAGCCGGGTGTTGGTGTGCAGGGGTTGGCCTTTGGCTGAGGCCAGCTGGCGGCTGTAATGAGATGGCATGTCCTGATAGAGCATTCAGCTAAAGGTAAAGCTGTAATTGGCAGGCGTGGGGAGCAGGGAACGCAGGTGCTGACAGAGAGGTGGTGTGCATGTGTACACCGTGCATTAGGTGTGTGTGTTCGAGCTAACGTTTGAAAGTTTCACCTTGTCTCCCCTTTGCTCCTGGAGAGGTGAAGCAGACAGACAAAACCCCAACACAAACACATCACTTTGCCCTGCCTCAGTCAAGAAGCCGTCCCTTCTTCCCTCCACCCCCACCTGTCATCCTGGCTGCTTTCCCTTCAGCAGGCCCAAATGGCAGCTCAGATGGTTATCTGGGGCCTCTCAATTAGTCTGGGCTAAATGTCATTAAGCAGGTGCAAAAGGCCATTAGAAGACCGGCACTGGACACTAAACCTGGTTGAGTGGGGAGCTCACAGACTCCACACTTGATCTTTATGGAGAAGGAATAAAACAAAGGAAATCAGAGGTGCAGTGATGGGAACTGGTACAGGCCTGCCATTATCCATTCTCTTCACCTCTCTGTGTATGTGGACATCTGGACCAACTGTCTAGATCATTTTGCTTTGGTCTTGTGTTGCAACATTTTTCCAGACTTTAGTTAAAGTAACATTTTTGAAACACTGGATTAAAAGTCCTGTGTTTGGACTCTGAGAAAGATTTTGAGCTTCATAACTAGTAGAAACATTTACTGTTTGTAAGTTTCTCGCTGTAAAAATGAACAGCCTGTGCTCAGTTTAACACCCATTCCTCTCTCCCTGGTTGTGTGTCTGTCTCCAGGCTGTAAACATGTGAAAGGAATCCTTCTGTATGGACCCCCAGGCTGCGGTAAAACCCTGATGGCACGACAGATTGGCAAGATGCTCAACGCCCGGGAACCGAAGATCGTCAACGGGCCCGAGATTCTCAACAAGTACGTCGGGGAGTCTGAGGCCAACATCAGGAAGCTGTTTGCAGATGCGGAGGATGAACAGAAGAGGGTGAGGGCAGGACACGTTACAGTTTAAACTTACATGCTCTTGAGTGTTTATTCTTTATAAGCCAGAAAATCACCATTATTGTTGCAAGAACTTGGAACCACTGGGAAGCAAAAACAAAAATCCCACACACAGCACTGGTGTTGACAAATGAGGCTGTTTTATTATAACTTCATTACTATGTTACCTGTAGTGCTACAACATGGCTGAACTTATTATCTACACAAGATAAAAAAGTCACACTAAGTCTGCTCTCGGGGATCAGTGTTCTCTGATTATTCCCATGAAACACAGATTAGCATCTATCTAAACAAAAAAAACTAATTTCTCCAGGAGTGGAGAGATCTGCCCTTTAGCCAGACATAGTTCTAATAGCTTAGAGAAAGTTCTGGTGTGTTTCTGTGTGTGAGTGGGGGTGGGGGGTGGGGGGAGGGGGCTGTTATGCATTGAAACCCAGCAGTGACGGTTGGTTTGGATGGTGAGACACTAGCATCGAGCCTCACTCTTCACCACCTAATGAGGGGCTGGGTTGTCTTTGACCTCCTGTTAGATCTCCCTACACACACACACACAAACACACACACACACACACACACACACACACACACTTCAGTGTGTAATAAGGACAGCTCCACACCTGCTTTAAATGCTACGTCTGAGATTGACAGGTCTGTAGATGGAGGGATAACCCCCCACCCTGCTGCTCTCTCGCTTTTTCCATCTGTCTCACTGGTGAGGGTCAGTGCTGACTTTCAAGTCAGTATGAAAGAAGAGCATTGGCAGCTTGAGAAAGTTTTGCATAATCCAGTGCCACTGCTTTTAAATGTCACAGTAAGAGTGATGCTGGTGTCCTTTATTCCCTTGCCTGAAAAATACCTTTAAGGTCAATATGCTGCATCATTAAATTTTTCCTTGCTAGTTTTTGTTTTATACAGAAAACTTTTCATGACCCAGGGACCAAACAAAGTCATTAAAATATAAGAAATACATATCAGCTCTTGTCAGGAGAGCCAGGTCGTGGTTTCAGTAATGCACTAATGTACGATATTTAAACTTCAAGAAGGTTCAAACCTGGAGCCTCTACCAATTTCATTAGGGTTTCTGTGAATATAAAATCTAAGACCTCAGTGCTAATGTAAGCAGATTGTATAAGATACACAGTAGGTATTACATATATAATATCATTTTTATCCTCCTCCTCTCTCTTCTGAACAGCTTGGTGCCAACAGCGGCCTTCACATCATCATCTTTGATGAGATTGATGCAATCTGTAAGCAGCGTGGCAGCTTGGCAGGCAGCACGGGCGTCCACGACACCGTGGTCAACCAGCTGCTGTCTAAGATCGATGGAGTGGAGCAGCTCAACAACATCCTGGTCATAGGTGCTCACACTGCTCACACACCAACACACACGTTCTTCTCTGTTTACGCTTAAAAACTCACGGTCTCTCTGGTTTCATCCCTGAACATCTGCACTCTGTCTCATCCCTCTCATTCATCCTTTCCCTCTGCTTTCCCTCCTTCCCACTATCTGTCCATCTGTCCCGCCCTCAGGTATGACCAACAGGCCAGACCTGATAGACGAGGCCTTGTTGAGGCCGGGAAGGCTGGAGGTGAAGATGGAGATTGGTAAGAAGTGAAGAACGCACAGAAAAAGTTTCACACACGGTGTTAACTCCAAACAGTTTCTCTCAGTGGTCTGGAAAAGGAATCAGACCTGTAGTAATGACACACAACAGTGAACTTTTTCTTCAAAAAGTTTGTTATTTGAAATTTAAAAGTAATGCCAGGTCCTCTTAGTGGACTGGATCAGAATGACTGATACATTAATACCAGCGTAAACCCTGGATCAGATTGAAGCTTCTCTTGCTTCAGGAGTAGGTGAAAACGTTTGCTCTTTCTTAGTCACTGTGTTACTGTAAATGCATTTTTTATCATAGTTTTAAATCCTTTATTTTCCCTTTCTTCTGTCAGGGTTACCGGATGAAAAGGGCCGCATTCAGATCCTCAACATTCACACAGCAAAGATGCGTCAGTACAACCTTCTGGCCGGTGATGTAGACATTAAGGAGCTAGCTGTGGAGACTAAGAACTACAGTGGTGCTGAACTGGAAGGTCTAGTCAGGGCTGCACAGTCCACGGCTATGAACAGACATATTAAGGTCAGAGCCCTCGAGGGACATTTGGAATATTATGACTCATATTTATACTGTGTTTTATGTTCAGGCCCATTTAGTCTTTGTAACTGGAAAAAACAAACTCATATCATATCATATCTCAAACTCATATCTTTTATAACACGTTTATAAAATGCTCGTAGTGTTGTGTTTTTTTAAAGAACTGACAGGAATAATGTCTTGGGTTTAGGGTGTATGGTGCAGGTCACACACCTCTTGGGCTTAGTTTATTAATGTGTATAGTGCCAGTTTCACTAGCCACCCAGGTGAGGAAGGTGTGCACCCTCACAAGTGTTTTATCAGGTGCATAGGCTAAAATCTACTCAACTCAACAGGACACACAGATAAGGTGAAGTTTTCATCTGTTAAGTGCTCTGCCGCCACAGACACACACACACACACAGGCACACACAGAGCAACAGATATTATAGGGTGATGATAAATAACGGACAAGGGCCTTACACATGTCTGATGGCTGTGACGTTTTTCTTCTCTCCTCTGAGCACATACCCCCCCCTCCTTCTCTGTATGACCTTTCTGCTCTGAGGGAGCACATTGTCTCCTGACACATTGTGCAATCTAAACGTGCAATACTTCATGTCATGGATTTCACTAGTGGGGGCATGGAGTTCATGCAGTAATGAAAGTAACCCATTATTTGCTGTCTGTTGAGCTATGTTTTGTTTGTGTTTATAAATATACATATGATTTCTGTTTATTTGTTACAGGCCAGCAACACGGTGGAGGTGAACATTGAGACAGCAGAGAAGCTGCAGATCAGCAGAGTTGACTTCATGGCCTCGCTGAACAACGACATCAAACCTGTAATTTGCTCTACACCTCTTCTCTTCTTCTCCTCTTCTATTTCTGTGTCAAACAGGTTTTGTTAGTTTCAACAGGTCGACAGTAAGGGATCAGTGTTAGGCCTCAGTAGTCGATGATAACTGCAAATTCTTATTGAAGTGGGCAAGTCTATCCTTTGCCAAGAATAATTTGTAATGTTTTATGATTTAATTTAATTACTTCCTCTCCTCCAGGCCTTTGGTACCAACCAGGAGGACTACGCCAGCTACATCATGAATGGTATCATCCGCTGGGGCGACCCGGTGTCAGCGGTGTTAGAGGACGGGGAGCTGCTGGTACAGCAGACGAAGAATAGCGACCGCACTCCACTCGTCTCTGTGCTCCTGGAAGGTAGAACACAATCGTCCACTCACACACACTAACATCTTGCTACTCGAGGCCTAACATCCTCAGTCTATACACAAAATCAAGCCTGTAAAAAGCCCCTAAAGTAAAAACTGCAGTATGTCTGAAGGATGTTGGTTGTGTTTGACAGTTTGGCAAAATTATTTGCTTTATTACAAACAACTAATTTGTGATTGTTGATCTCCCTCAGGCCCACCCAGCAGTGGTAAAACAGCACTGGCAGCTAAGATCTCCGAAGACTCTCAGTTCCCCTTTATCAAGATCTGCTCCCCAGACAAGATGATTGGATACTCTGAGATTGCCAAATGCCAAGCCATCAAAAAGGTGACACAGTTTTTAAAACCTATACAATATGCTCTCCTGGAAGTCCAAAAACATGGAAAAAAGGTTCAGTAACAGGTCTAGAAAGGAAAATGTAACAAGACAGATGCAAGATGGCAAATGTTATGCAGTTCAAGCCACACGGTCGTTTCTCATGTTCTATTGTTTTCTCATCATGTTGTTCAGAGTAATCTCCTCTTAATAGCTTTATTTTCTGACTGCATTAATGGGAAACGTGTGGAAATGAAATTTACTTACCATAACATATTATTTTTACTTTCTGATTATGCACAAAACCAAGTGTTTTGCTTTAATCCAGACTTGACTGTACCTTTTTTTCTGATAGATATTTGAAGATGCCTACAAATCCCAGCTGAGCTGTGTGGTTGTGGATGACATTGAGCGCTTGTTGGGTAAGACCCAAGCATTTAGTTTTCTCTCGGAGAGCCCCAGCTCTACACGACAGTTAAAAAATATTTTATGTTCTGCTGCAAGTAACTTGAATTAATTTTATATCTAAACTTACTGAAATAAATGTGAAGCAGGAAATGAGAAAATTGTTAACGGAAAAATGTCTGTGTTGTCAGACTATGTCCCAATTGGCCCTCGTTTCTCCAACCTGGTGTTACAAGCTTTGCTGGTGCTGCTGAAGAAGCCTCCTCCAAAGGTGAGAAACACTTTGTTGTGGTATTTTTTTGTAGCATGCTCACTGCGGTGCTGCTAGTCCTTAAGCGGCAGAAAGAGGGCAGCAGATCATATGGATGCCAGTAAAAAGTCTTGTGAGGAATTGTTGGAGGTCTTTGGCTGCGACTGGCATGTGTGAGCGTATGGTTATTAGCCCGTGTTTTGGTCCAGGCCTGTTGTGCTCAGAGTGAATGGTGGCGGTAGAGACCCATTTCTCATAGTTCCTTTGGTTGTAGTTTGTGTGTGTCTGTTGTTGATGGGTTTGTGAATGAGAGTATAGCCCACTATATGGCTGCATGTGCATGAGAAGTGGCGCGGGGCCTGGTGTTGAATGCCTGGCTGCAGTGCTCCTCTGGGGTTGTAAAGCGCTGGGCCCAGCGGGGTGCCTGGGGCCAGGGGAGGCCAGGGGGACACGGAGGAGAATGGGCTCTGTGAGAGAGCCAGGACCTGGCAGCACCACCGCCTGTGTGGCACCTCATCTGCATGCAGCATCACAACCCCCCACGCCATGGGGGGGCAGCCAGCAGCCATAATCCCCCTGTCTACTCGCCACTCCTCTGCCTCTCCTCCTTCGTCGTCTTCTCCTGGTCCAGCTCATCGGCTTAGTGGAGCTACAATTCTTTTGCTTCTCTTCTTTCGTCTCTGCTCATATTTGTCTCCTGTTGTCTTCTGTAGTTTTGTTCTCATCCCTTCGCTTTCCTCTTTCCTTCTTTTCTCTGTGATCTGGTTCACTGTAATTTGAATAAATACAGAGAATCCGCAGTCAGTTTGTCCAGAGCTCACATTTACGTCCAAAACGCATTACATAGACAGCACCCTCACCTTTGCAGTAACTCTGTGTAATGGAAACACTTAAGCTCAAGACAGGAAACATTTAGACAAAGTGGTGCAGGCTGCTTAAGAAAATCGGCTCTGAGCTACATCCCCTGATGAAATGAAACCACTGCACTATGGAAAAAGGGAAATAAGTCTCTACATGACTGTTCTCACCTGGTAAACTGTCTTACTAAAGGTCAAACAGCGAGGTTCAGTCCTGTTCACGTCCTCAATTCAGAGGGGCTCTTACTGTTGCCACAGGGTGTTCACATTATAGTTGTTCGATGGTGCTGGCAACATCTCTCTGTTATAATTATTATTATTATTATCTTTCATTTAAAGCCCCAAAGCAAATTCCAGTCAACTTTGCTGAAATGTAGAATTGAATGCTATATTCTGAATTTGTAGCAGGTTCCTTTCATTTCATTCTCAGCTCATGTCTGCTCCTCTTTCAGGGTCGTAAGCTGCTGATCATTGGCACCACAAGTCGTAAAGACGTCCTCCAGGAAATGGAGATGCTAGATGCTTTCAGCACCACCATCCACATCCCCAACATCTCGAGGGGAGGGCAGCTGGTCGATGCCCTGGAGGTAACAGACAAACACGCACTCCAAAACAGAAGCACCTGCAAACACACATCATCAGAACGTGTATACATGGGTAGATGCAAAGGCGTTAAAGGTTGTTCAGACTAGGCAAACCTTTCTGCTGATATTTCATGTACTACAGAGTGAAATTTTTATTTGTACTCTCCCCACAGCTGCTGGGCAGTTTCGGGGAGAAAGAGCGGGCCAGCATAGCGAAAGCTGTGAAGGACCATAGCATGTGGATCGGCATAAAAAAGTTGCTCATGCTGATTGAAATGGCTGTGCAGGTGAGAAAGGGACACTTTCTTTGCATTTGCACAGCACCACTGTGAGTAAAATACTGACATTTTTACAGGCTATCAGATGTTCTTATGATAAATCGAATGCAGATTCGACTCCACAGGCTCCGGTGGTTTTAAATGATAGAAAGGTCAAGTAGACTTGGACGTAAGTTGTGAAGAGCAAGGCAGTCTCTTCTTTTCAATAACTCACTCATCACTCCACGTTTTTTATTCGAAACACACATTTCAAATTGGCTCAGCCCCTGTATTATTGTTTTTCTAATGGTGTGGTCTGAGCTCGAGCTGCCTGTCCCTCCTCTTCCTCAACATCTGGCCAGCATTCTCAGCAGTCAACAGAATCTGTCTCTCAGGCACAGAAAACTGTCATCCATTAGCTGGAATGAAAAACTGTGTGGCTGTGCTGATGATTTGTTGAGCAGAAGGATCCAGTACAGTTCACAAACCATACTCCGACACAGTTGCGATCCAGTACATTCATAGTTATGAAACCATGTTCTGCGTTGCTTTCCAACTTACATTCATGTGTTCTGAATCACAGGGAAGCCACTCACACTTCATGGTTTTGGTTTACCTACAGTTTCGGTCAGTCATACTTTGGACCAGCAAATGAGGCAGGTTTAAAAAAAAAACAAAAAAAAAACAGGCATTTTATACAATAAATCCATCCAACTGTGGAAACAAAAATGAAAACATAGACCACCAGCTCACAGCAGATTCTTGGCTTCCTTTCTACACAACACTTGTATAGAGATAAGAACAGTAGGTTTAACGATACTGTTAGTGTTAGTTCGTTAGGTTTGTCTGGCCTTCAGTTAGCCAGCTTGTTAGTTTGGGACTCCAGCTCTTCATTCCCTGCTCTGTCCACACAGTTTTTTTTTTTTATTGTTGAACAACAAATTTGTGTCAGAGTTCACCAAAGCTGATGCTGAACTTGAGCCCTAAGCTGGATTTGCTTAGAACTCGTGAGTGAATCCCCTGATCACTGTGATTCCACTGAAATGAGGAGGGGGGGGCGAGAAGGGGGTGTCCAAAAACAAAGCAAAAAGTCAAATCTGGTTCAACTTTTGCTGCAAGGTCACATGACGTTGTACAGTCCTGTCTGAGAGTTACAAACCTGTGTTTTTTTTGTCTAATAAGCTTATAAACACATAAACCCATTTCTCAAACTGGACTTCCTGGATCATATTTCATTGTTTCTGTGGTATATGCAACAACATGTCCCCGCAAACGCCCCCGCTGTGCTGTTCAGAGTGGGACTTTTTTCAGTATGAATGTGGCCTAAAAGTCTCTGCTGCATTGATTCGGTTTTTCCAGCTTCATGGAAGTGGAGTAAAACGCCGCTGCATTGCTCTTTTTAAAGCCTAACTTGTCGGATATGAATTGAGATCCAAAAGACATATTTTAGGTGGAGCTTACCTGAGGCCTGAGCCTAAATAAGTTCCAACTGTACTGTTTGAGCTGCTCGATCCAACGATCCTCTGATTCACAGCGGCTTCTTTGTCAGAGCTCCTCGGACAGGAATTTTCTGTCTGCTGCCCACAGTTGCAAGTCCATCTCAAAAGTCAGTTCCTCTGGCTTCCAAGTAACGTGACAGAACAGGTAGCAGACTTGCAGCAAGCAGCAGTTGCAATTGACCTAGATGTGACTGCTGGCTGGTGTTAATTTCTCTCCCTGACTGTGTGTCTGTGGTATGTTGATGATGTGTACAGCATGTTTGTTGAGGCTGGATGCTGTGTAATTGCTGTGGTATGCACAAATGCAGCCGATGTTGTGCACCCTGCAGCCCCCCACGCCCCAACTCAAGCTTGAAGTATGAACCCGTGTTTGCCGAGACATGCTGCAAACAGCCGCACAGCTACACACATACACATTCACAGTTAGTCTCCACTTTTCTCTTTATCTTTTTTCCTCTCATTCCAACGTTTCTGACTTCTCTCATGTCTTAACTCTGGTAGCTACAGGCAGTTGCAGACGCACTGTAAGTTATTGCGTAGGTTGCCATTAATTTTACTTCCTCTTCCCCTCCTCCTGTTTGTTCAGACTGAGGCATGAACTCCAGGACCTGCCACTCTTCCAAAGTGCTCTGATGTTTCAGCACCTTATGTCTGAATTTTAAATCAAACCAACACTTGTTCCAAAAAGAAGTAAGACCTGTTAATTTACCGTATGCATGTTAGCGCTAAGAAGTAATGTGTCTGTCTTTCAGATGGATCCTGACTACAGAGTTAGCAAGTTCCTGAGTCTACTGAAGGACGAAGGAGCGTAAGTTTTTTTTTTTCCCCTCTTTCTGACCCGACTCCATCAGTGACACTGAACACTCGCACCATGTACATCTGTCATTTGTGTAGCGAAGACGGGAAAAACCTCGTCAGAATCGCTGAATGTTTACATCTTGATCATTGCATCAAGTGTGATTAATAATACACATTTTGTCTTTTGTTTTTTTTCCTGCAGACTGGGTTCTGATAAGTTTGTGGCAATCTAGACTCAGTGGAGCCACAGTGAAAGAGAGGCATCCTTCAGTGGTAAGGCCTGCATCAGGCTGCACGGTTTCCTTTCCTGGGGGGTCCAAGGGGGACTTGATGTAGTGCGGGCTAGTCTCTGCTTAGCTTAGCGTAGCATACAAACATCCTAGAGGACAAAAACTAAAGTGTGTAAACCACAAGACTTTGGTTTTGGTTTTTGTACAGATTAAATAAACAAGATATATCATAGTAACTGGTGACCTTCAGAGGTAGAGTCGAACTGTTCCTAACTACCTTGTTGTTATTGTGGATATCACTGGCTTCTCCATAGCCTGCAGTAAAAGTATGGATGTTTGACTGTGCACAGATGGGGAGAAGTTACACTGTAGGTTATAGTAAGTGTGTGAGCGTCCACAGTGACTTTTTATTTTCCTCAGCAGCTCATGTGGACACTATCATCACATGAAGCAGTAACTAAAATCACACTGTCTAATGTAATGTAATGTAATGTAATATTATGCTCCTGTGTCTCAGCTGTTCTGCTCTAAACTAGTGGATGTGATTCATTCTTGCGTGTTGATCAAGGCCAGTAACAGACAAAGTTTGAGTAGATATTTCTCTTTTGTAAAGTTACCTGGATAACTTGCTAATCCTGCTCAGCGAAATACACCTCAGGAGGACAGGCTGCTCAGGGTGATGAACAACAAAAACTTGGAACAACTTTTCAACTTTCAGTGAGAGCTTTGTTTCTCATCACAGCCTCAGAGACTTATGGTATAGTTAGCACACAGCGTGCCTAAAAATAGGTCGACTAGACAGGTGCTCTCATGTGGCAGCATGTCTCCTTCGCCTGCCTGTCTCTTCTCACTTTTATTTGTCTCTCTTCACTCAGTTGCTGAGGAACGGAAGCCTGAAAGAGGCTGGCAGGAGGAAGCGAGCGAGAGATAGTTTCCATCTCTCTCTGCATCCTTCCTTCCCATCCCTGAAGCTCTGTGTGCTTCCCTCTGCACTGCAGCTTTCTGCAGCAGCAACCGACCAGGCAGCCTCCTCCTCTTCAGCACAGTGAACATGTAAAATAAGAGAAACATGCAGCGTTTGTTGTATCTGTGTATATTGCATTTCCTGAAGGCTAGTGCCGTAATCCCCATGTGAAGCCGCCAGCACTCCATTGTGATTTTATATATGAAAGAATCGAGGCAAAAGGTGAATTTTGACGGCAAGTAGACGAGCATGCACAAACACTAACTATAACACTGTTTGTTTAAATAGGCGTCATTTATATGCACCGATGTGTAATCTGATCATTCCAGGACGTGGTGGCTCAGTGACTTAAAGATCTCACTTTGTTCTTATCATCATGTGTACATGCTTATTTTATGAATAAATTAATTCTAGAACTAAAAGAAACTCTGTAGTTTCTGCAGTTAATTATGAAATTCAGTGACCAAACGTTTTAAAAGGGATGTTACCTCAGTTCAGGGGCTCATGCTGCTTTAAAAGACACACCACCCAGAAGTTGAGGTCCACAGTTATAACAGGAAAATGTCGGACTTTAGAAGATGATTTAGTTGAAACACTGTCCCCAGAAAAAATATCCAGTCTCTGTGAAAATCCTTGTGATAACTCTATATAAAAAAAATCTACCAGTTGTTTTCATTATCAAGTGTTCTTCTCATAATTATGAGAAGTTGTAATCATAAGAAAGTATAATTATAACCCAGCATAATCTCATAATTACGTGATGAAATGAACCTACTGAGACATTTGCGGTTAACCTCCAGAGCATCAATGTTGAGCAATGACTGCAACAACTCAGCAAGAAGTCAGTGTCAGACGTTTACGGAGCAGCTACTGCAGCACGTCTGATAGGCTGCAGAGGAAGTGATCCGTTGGATGCAGATTCCTTCATCCAGTCCTCCATGAACCAAAGAGGCAAAAATATTGTTTCAGCATCAGTTACTCCTCCCGCGCTGCAGATGGAAATTGTGTTGCTACAGTGTTTTTATATATATATATATAAGTGAAATAAAAAAGGTGCATTCGTGTACTTTTATGCCTGTGATGATTGTGCAGTAATTGTTTCACCTCATCAGGATCACCTCATTATGCATAGACTAGAAACATCCTATAACATGTGACCACTGTATATTGAAAGTTAACCGTCAATTCTTCAATAATATTCCACATTTCTGCCTCATTGTAAAAAGGTTTGCATCATTCTGTTTTTCTTATTGACATAAATTTGATGAAAAGACCAGAATTAAATACATGTTAGTTTCAGTTCATATAAAGACTTGGTAATGTCCTATTTTTAACAGCTGTTACTCAAACTGGAGTAAACGGTGCTTTATTTTAAGCGTGTTGGACTGAGTCAGTATAACTGCAGAGTGTGTTCATGGTAATGGTGGAACTTGTCACCCGGTGCGACAGTGTGGCTCAGTGATGTGTTTTTAAGTATCTGGATAACAGTGGAGCTCTGTGTCAGAGAGGAATTAGAACAGACAAACTTGTTCTTTAAATTCCTAATTTCTTAATGAAAGTTCTGAATCAAAGGCCCATGTACAGTATATGATATAATAATAATCATTGTATTAATTGCGCATGGAGCACTTTCTAGTTTAGTTTAGAAGTGAGGTTATTAATACGTGTGTGTCCTGGCTAAGAAGCAAAAAGCACAAGATAGACGAGACAGTTTTGTTCTTCAAATATATAATCTTAGCTCAGTCATACAGATATATACATTGTATAATAAATAATATTTATAAAAACATAACATTTACGATTATAAAATAAAAAGGGAATTATTCACTTTAAAACATTTGTACAAAACTTTGGATATAGCGGGAGAAGTAGGGGTTGGGGGTTGGAGGGAACTGAACACAGAAAGGTAGGCCCAGGTAGGGAGGGCTGTGTAGAAGATGACGCAAATGCTAAGCTATGTCACACAGAGAGGACCGCCTATACACTACTGGGTAACTTGTATTTTTGTTGTTGAATATAATTAATAGGAAGCAGGTGGGACTGTCAGAACATGTTGTGTGGAAACCTCTCACAGTTTGTTCCAGCATTGTGAAGAGCCAGCCCGTCATCCATCCACCCATCCATCCATCCACCCATCCACCTCTGTTTGTCACTGGCAGCTGTCATACTCACACACACGTCCACATCTTGCACAACTGTCTTCAGCCTAATGTTTTCAGTCTACATGAACTGGAAGCTGTTCTGCCCAAAAATCACAACTATTTTCCTTAGTGATCTTTAAAACCATTTCCTCCTGTTAAAAATTACCAGGCAGACTCAGCTGGGCCGACGTCCGGGCCTCTGAAAAACATCATTTTGAGTAAATTACACCGTATTGTTCTTCCAATATTTCCAAAACCAAAACAGCAAGGCAGAAGTGTTTTGGGATTCACAGACAAGAATACAAGTTCATAAATCAGGCCTCTTAAAAACCTCAAGCTGTCTAACTGAGGGAAAATATGGAGAGAAGGAAGGAAGGAAGGATGGAAGGATGTGAAAGCCAGGATCTACTCTGCACTCTGGTCTCCACAAGTCGTCACATGTCCCCCTTTTTCTTTTTTCTTTTTTTTTATTACAGTGATAAAAAGAAAGATTTGCTTAAAGTCTCTAAGATGGACCTGACGAATGCATGAAGTGTTAGAAAGATCTCCCAATAATCAGTTTGCTCATAAGACCAGAGTTAATATTAAGCATGCTAAAGCCTGACTCAGGTGTGATGCATGAATTCGTAAATGAAACAGCCATAAATTACCTTCTACTCACTCATATAATTTGAACGCTGTGTTTTCCTGGTCGCTCCTCAGACCGAATAACATGTAACTCGTCCGTTGCATCACACTTGTGGAAATCATGAGCAGTTTACAGGTCGATCGTGCCCGAATGCAGGAACAAAGTCGTCATTCATAAGAACTGCTCGCATAAACAATGCTCAAATTTTTACCACCTGGAGTTATGTGTAACTGAATAGTGCATACATATACATGTGTAGGGTTGTTAGTTAGTGGAGTGAGCATGCTTGTTCACACACATGCCCCCTCCTGCATACCTCCACTCCCAGCCCATTGGTAATATTTCAGAAATGCAGGGCTATAAAATCAGGCTGTAGCATATATCTTCCAGGCTTCCCGGTCGACTGGTGCATCAGAGTCAGTCAGCAGGGAGAGGCAACACTGAGGATTTCATCAGCTCAGTAGTTTACAAAAGACAGGACTGTGGCACCTCCAACGCCCGCCTGCTGTTTTTAGTTCAGTTCAGTAGTTACAAAGTGATGGTTTCCTGGGGCTGCCGACGTGTTCAGTGTCACTTATGTCTAAGTGACGGTGTAGAGGTTGGTTTAGTTAAAAAAAACAAAACAAAAACAAAAACAAAAGGTAAACCAGCCAGACTGGCCGGAGAAGTGAGGTGTTAGTTAGAAAATGCTTTTTATTCAAAAGCAGAGAGTCTGAAAGTTTTTTGTTTTTTTACTGCATTAATCTCACAGGTAAAAAGTGTTACTGTACATGCCACAAGCCTTGTGTTGGCATGGAGGGGGGAAATAAATAAAGACAAGGGGGAGGGGAGGGGGCTGGGGGTCGTGGCCCAATGCTGCAGGGAGAGGAATCAGGGGAAGTGGCACAACTTCTTCCAATGAGAGCGGTCAGGTCGACGCAGGACTCTTTCAGATACTACGGAAAAGGGTGCAGTGGTTTGGAGGACAGATTCTAGTGCAGAGTTTTTACATGAAAACATACAGAAGTATCCATTACTGATGTGCCATTACCCATAAGGGTCTGAGTGTGTTTGCACTGATGAGTGTGTGTGTGTGTGGGGGGGGGGCAGCACTTGTAGTCCAGCAGTCAGTGTGTCCTCTCTCACTTGCACGTGTGCACGTCATAGACACGCACACACTCCTGACAGCTGACGTAGCAGCACCAGTGGAAGATGCAGTGACACTTCTCTTTGCGCTTCTCAGTCCGGGTGTTGTGGCCGCGGCCGCAGCACAGCAGGTCGCAGCCCTCGATGCCGTGTGAAGATACGTTGCAGACTCGGTCGCGCGTCCCGAAGGAGCCCGTCTCCGGGTTGGGCTCGCAGAAGTTGGGCGAGCCCTCGTAGTAGACCAGGTCCCGCTCGGTGGGGTGCTTGAAGAAGGCGTACTTGACCCGCAGCGTCTCCACCCAGCCTCGCGACTCACGGTGCTTCTCCACCACCATCTCTGAGGCGCTGTCGTACTTGTCTTTCAGGTAGTCGCCCAGCATGCGGAAGTCTGGCTGAGCCCACCAACAGGTCTTCACCTCACAGCTTCCTGACAGGCCATGACATTTACAGCGCAAGTGCATGTGGTCGAGGATGGTCTGAGAAACACAGAAGACACATTTAAGTTCACCTTGTTGGAATATTTAAACCAGAACCAGGTCTAACTTCACTTGTTTCACCGCCTCCGTTTGTTGAATAAAAACATATGAAACATGGTCAAACAGATTCTTATCATTTGCTCATCTCTGTCCTAAGAGAATCAGACTCTGTACAACTTATTAGAAGTTATTATAAATAAAACACAGCTGTTCCTTGATCTGAAGTGTCCAACATTTTCATGGTTTATGACCTTTTTTCCTGACCAATACTGCGTTTAACGTGTCCTTGGAACTTGCTCAAATTGGCATGTTTCTGGACATTTTGAGTTTTGTTTTTTTTTTTTTTTCTTTTTTGCTAATGTCTTTCAGTGGCCGCTGGAATCCACTTTAAACTGCTGTGAATTCAGGGTCCAGTCGCCGTCCTCTGGGAACAAACATGCTACACCAACTTTTAATGCCTACACACAGAGACAAAGAGTACATTTTGGGTGGAGTTTCCCTTTAAAGTTTAATTAATGAAATGTGCAGGTGTTGGTTTGATAAGTGACTCAGTGCTCATGGGGTCAGTCACCGCACGCATGACCTGATGGAATTTTATGGTTAGAAATTTACAGGAAACTCAGTAATGCAGACTAACAAAACCACTAAAGACTCACAGAGCAGGCCAAGAAAAACAATATGCCACTGGCTGCAATTTCTTTAAGTGTCATGCAGCTGTGAAGTACAGAAGGTCTGTGCTGCAGCTAATTCTCTCTGAAGTCACTGGCTCACATCATGAGTGTGCTGCCGCAGGCCATATTTCACCTTTGTGTTTTGATTTTTGTTGTGCTTTAGTTCAACAGCTATATTTAGCTGCAGAATTCCCCCAGCTGGGGCGGAAGGCAGGTGGCTGTGGCACCTATGGATGAGGAGGGGGTAGAGCAGGGATTTGGGGGGGTGGGGGGGCGGACTAGTGACATCACACTGTGAGCTTGTCATGCCAACATCAAGTCCCAGAGGCCCTCGGGGCTAAATAAAGGAGCGTGAGAGGGCCAGGTGGAGAGGAGAGGAGACTCCTGACAGGACGGCTGTTCAGTTAGCTCCTGTGGTCTCTGACTGCTCCTGTGTGCTCAGATCAAAGAGCTGTCTTGTTGCCGTGTGGTCCCTCCATTTGCCCCTCAGCAAGCAGCCGGGGAGCCTGTTTTCTCCCGGTGGTGACAGCAGCCAGTGATGTTTTAAGTCTGAGCTGATTTCCTTCTTTTTTCCCCCTCAACTCACTCGGGTTATTTGACTGTCAGGGAATTTTTCACTGGGATGCAAGGCATGAAAGGCAAGGTGTGGGGGCGAGGCGGGAGGGAGGGTGTTGCAGAGATGAGTAATTAACCAGTCATTCAAAGTCAAGTGCTCATTTGCAGGTAGAAAATGTGCGGACAAGTCAAATACCAAATCCCTACCCGTCACATGAACAATGATGCCTCTTGGGTAAATCCGTTCCCTCGGAGACAGTCGGGTCATTGTCCTTTGTTTACTGCGTCTTGGTGTCAGTTTTCACCTTTTGCCATAATTTACAGAGCAGGGTGAGCTGAGATTGTCTAATTAATGTGATGTATTACAGAGATGTGGAGCTCTACCACCTGACTGTACCACATGTGCCCAACAGTGGGGCCTGTGTTTATCTTATAGAGTCACCTACAGACACTTAAATGTCAGACCACTACTGTCAAATCAGTTTAGTCTCTATATATGTTCTCTATCTGCCGGTCCATCTCTTCCAGGGTTTGATGAGGACTCAACACGACAGGACCTTAAAGAAACTGTTTTCCCAGTTTGGTGTGGAAAAAGTTCACAGGCCTGCACAGACCCCCTGACAAGCACCTTTGGGGTGAACTGGAACACCGAGAGCTGGACCTGATCGACTACATCAGCGGCTGACCTCAGTAATTCTCTTTAGATTGTGTACTGTTTATTAATAAGAGGTACAGAAACCAAACAGCACATCGTTACACAGGCTCTGAAATGTGTCTGAACGTGTTTACCGTGCGTCCTGCCTCGTTGTTGTGCCGGTTCATTGCTGAGCGAGCATCTGGACGGTTCTCTCTGGCGTCGGCGAACTCTCTGGAAACCAGTACCCCGAACTCTGCATCCTCACTGCAGCCGCCCCACTTCCAGCCCTCCCCAGGAGGTCCCTTGTGGTGGGAGTCACAGCCGCACATGGTGGATGTGCCCTCGGCACAGGAGCGCGTCACCGCAAACGCAACACCTGCTGAGGCTATAGCGTGGACAAACGCTGACTCTCTGGTTGCTGAGACAGAGACAGATGAAGACAGACAGGAGGACAAAGAGGAGAAGAGAGAGATTGGGAGTGTGTCAGTTTTGTGTTCAACATGGACGAGGCAATCTGTACTGCTGCCAGCATCCAGACAGAGGTACTGAAAGGGATCCCTCCAGGCAGAAGCCTTTTAACACATCACTTCACCTTCGAGGAAAAGAAAAACAAGAAGCCCATAGAACCCACCCCCCCCCCCCCCCCCTATTTATTTTATAATATGAAAACATGGTTCACAGTATTTAACATATGATCATCGTCAGTGAGGAGGAAGAACATACTACAGGACCCATGAAGGAGCCTAAAAGCAGAGTCCCTGCAGTGACATCAGCCCATTGTGTCAGGAGGGCCTGATGCTCGGTGGGATCTCAGTGACCTCCTGTCATCCCTGAGGTGTGCTGCTTTGCATCTGGATAGTGTTTCAGGAATGTTGCCCCCACCCCCCACACCCCCAACCCACTTACCCCACCCTCCTACCCGTCCCTGTTCAGAGCCCAAGGCCTTCTGGTGAAACTTTGCAGTGTGTCGGCCTGTTTCTTTTTCACACTGAGGGATGGAGTTACTCCTCCTTTGAAGGCAACAGCTTATTATGTAACCAGACACGATTGTTTCACAATCACAGCACACTTACTGTGGCTCGCCCATTACACCCTACCAGCTCTGTTACAGACACACACACACACACACACACAGGTATGAGGAGTTGTCCTTCAGCAGTGGCTTAACTTCTCAAGAGCATCAAGTGGCCTCAGTTTCTGATGTGCTCAATTGCGTGATCGGAGTTTTGAAATTTGTATGAACACAACCGGATAATTAAAGTCATATTTTGCAGACCACACAGTGGCTACTAAAGCCAGAAATTCCTCAGCAATTCCACTGCCAAAGAGGCCTTCAAGACCCTATCAGACCACTTTACAAGCCACAGACAAGGTTTACCAATGTTTGGCTGGAGGCGAGTCGTATTTTCCCACCCTAAATGTGATTGCAAGTAAAGTTACAAAACATAAAAATGCATTTTTATGTTAGGTGTTTTTGCCTATTGGGCCACAAGGGTCAATATTTGTGTTGTTAACATTACAAAGCTGCTTTTATTTATTTATTTATTTTACATTTCTGAGTGTTTGCATGCTAAATATTTACAGGGTGAAAGCTCAGACTGAAAAACAAACCAGAGAAAACATATGTTGACTAATCTTTAATCGCTTATTAAATAACTTCTGTGTCTGTAAATGTATTTTCACAGTTAATTCCATGCAAACCGGGACAGTTTTCGTCTGAATGCCCAGGAAGCCCTCACATGGTTGGATGACACACAGTCCTCAGGTTGGGCATCCCCGCTCACCCTGGCAAACCTAACTGGGCCCTCCACAACATGGGCCTGTGAGCCCTGGGCCCCTGGAGCTCTGGCTGTTAGCCAAGGCTAGCGCTGCTCCTGCTACCTGCTGGGCCCATCAATCCGCCTTTGTTTCCCTTGTGTCACACTGTATTATCCACACAAAGGGCCCAGCGACTCGCGCCCCCACAGCCCCACTCTGCCCGGAGCTGGCATTCCCCAAACTACCGAACTCCCTCCCCTCTCCCTCCAGCCACCCCTCCGCCGACACCCTGAGCTGAAATCCCATACACCACCACCCGCCACAGGACCTCACCCCCCCCTCCCGTACTTCCTCCAGGCATCCACCAACAGCACCACCATGGACAACGCACAGCTTACAGTGGCTGGGGCTGGTGGTTGGTGGCTCTCCCTTCCCTAACTCCAACGCTTCCATTCATCATTCCCAAAGTGACACGCTCTCCTCTTCCTTCCCTCGTTCCTTTCTTCCTTTACTTCCCTATCCCAAAGTGCACACCCGGGCTAGGTTGCGAGAGATCCCCTTTCAGCCTGTTTTCATGACAGAGTCAAAAGGGCGTGTGAATGGGGCGTCCGTGGGAGCTGGACTGTGTGAGGCGCGCACTGGTCTTCATGCACAGTAGGGGTTGAGCGGAGCCCCCCGGCCCTTTTCTATTGCCTGTAATCTCATTTGGCCTCCCCTCTCCCTTTTATTTGACTGAGGAGCTTGGACTGCTCACACTGCCCATTTCTGCCCAGATTCCTTCCCCTCTGACACACAGGGTAATTCATTTCCAATCAGCAGCCTCACTCACAACACACAAACCTCTACCTTCATAATTAGGGACTGGAAGGCCTAAAGCAGGACACCTGCACCCATTGTTTCCCAGTGTCAGGTTTAGTGGCATGTTTAAAGCACAGTTAGTATTCTGCATGTGAAGCACCTGACGGATGTCTCCAGTATATCAGCTGTACTTGTCAGGGTGATAGATTTACCACGCTGACCCTCTTTCATGTATGAGAGTGTAAACACGGTTGGGAAAAGCAAAAAGAAGCCTCTGACTCCAAAGACAAATGTGATATTGAAGGTAAAGATGGATGGAAGTTGGATAATGTGTCAGTGCTTGTACCTGCACTCATTTCCGCAGCCAGGAAAGGTGTCTATTATTGTAATTGCCTTAGTTAGTCAGCAAAAGCCCAGAGTACAGGCGGTGCTAAGCCTGAGGGGGGAAACTGGTAAACGCTACGCTTTGTAACGGCTTGCTGAGGCCTCAGCTACACGCTGTGCTTTTTACAGCAGGGTGTTGTTTGACACACACCATTTAGATCATATTGTTTTTTTATATTTCAGGCCTCAGATACATGTGTTACAAAATACAACAATAAGATTCACTGGAAGCCTCCTTTCATAGTGGTGAGCGGATCGATACAAATATCGATAGTATTGATACCAAGTCGGTGAGATCGATTCTTTACTCTAAGTTCCGCTCGTTTGCAATGCTGCTGCATTTGCAGGTCGGCGGACTCGCCGCTCCGGCTCAGGTTCATCAGCACACACACAGAGAAAATACAACAGAAGAATGGCAGAGAGGAAGAGGAGCGTATCGGCGATACTGGCCCGTATTTACTTAGAATCAGATCAATACCAAAATATGCAGTATGGCGCACCACTATCCTTTCTTTTTCTTGTGCTTGTACTTGTAAAAAAAAAAAGTACCTTTATCTAACACAGGGCCGAAGATGGCAAGGTTGTCCTTGATAGTGGTGCAGTTCCATCGGCGGCCCCTGAACTGGTGCTGGCATTCCTGGATCCCCAGTTTGACACCTTCGGCAACGCTGGGCATGATCTCTATGTAGTTGCGACAGAAGCGCAGCTGCTTGGGCACCAGGCCGGGGATGGAGCCACACAGGATGGGTTGGGAGCCCAGAGACGAGTACTGCTGCCCAAGGGCCAGGGACCTGGGAAACACACACAGAGGGAAAGCATCATCAGGTGAGGACTGCTGTGCATAAAAACACCTCTGCATCTGTGTCCAGCGGTTTAGGGGACTTTTTGGTCCCCCCCCAAAAAAATTCTTCTTGTGTATGTTTTTTGAAGGAATCAAAAAAGAATCACATACAAACTCAGTTTTGTTCCTGTATCTTCATCTGTGCTTTTACACACGCGAAGAATGTGGGAATTCAAACTGCTCGCCTCACAGTACAAGTCTATGCCCTCCCTGAACCCAACCCCACAATAGCAACGATGGTGACCTGCCAGGGAGGCCCCTGTGAAAGGCAACCTGCTCCACGAGAGGGACCGCTTCTGTATTCATTAACCTCAGGTTTTACTGTAAGCATAGCTCTGTGACAACACAGTGATTCATACTTGAGTGTTTTATTGACTTATCTGCTTAATGTAGTTTATACTAAGAGCTCCAGTTTATTTTATCTCCTATTTCCCACCAGGAGGTGGAGGCTAATAGGCCCACTTCAGGGCAGGGATACAAGCTATTAGTAATGACTTTTCAAAGTGCTCCCACTTGTTAGCATACACATGCTGATCTAACAGATAACACACAAAAACCTGTCTGCTCAGTCTGGGAAAAGCCCCCTCATTCAATTTCAAATAAATGACAACACCTGCCTTTGCAGTTCCATCATTAATTTGCGGTTTTCCTCTGGAGCTGAAGTTTTAAGAATGACAGCAAATGCAACCGAGTTCGCTGCCGATGCATGAAAACGGCATTTCTGAAGAAGTGTGCCTCACCAGGAGGCTCGTGTGGATGTGCCTAAGCAGGGATAGATCACCACAATGAGACAGCCAAGGCCAGCTTGCTTTGCCAGAAACCATTATGGTTTCATTCAAGTAATTAATTTTAATTGCTTTCTATTTCTCTTGAAATAAAAGAGAGAGAAAACATGTTTGCCATGCCCATGTTTTAACATGCTTTGTGTGATGACAAGCTTAAACAAAACTGTACGGTTCTTCCAGAAGCTCATTTGTTTATTGTAGGACTCAGATTTCTTGTTTATTTATATCTAAGCCTTCAGTGTATCATCTGAAGCAACATGCACATTTCAGTACAGCTCTGCATTCTTCAGAGATAAAGGATGACGTGTGATTAGGTGTTTACAGGTTTAGAGATGTGACGATGTGCCGCCAGTTCACAGCTCAGCTCCAAGAGAAGAGGTTTACCAGCGTCGAGCCGACTCTCCGGCACTTGGCTGAGTCTGGGTGGACAACGTGGCGCTGGAGGCCATGAGAGGATCACGGAGGAACAATTGACACTGATCAGATCAGAGCGCCACTCAGAATGACCTCAGGACCCCCGCAGGGCGCAACCCAATCAGAGCAGCCTCTGACTCTGACAGATGAGTGCAGTGCGGTGCCCCACCCCAACACAAAAGTCAAGCCATTGAAGTCACAGGGAAAAAATCCCCCCTCAGATCGGTTCACAGCGCTTTTGCTTTCTACTTATGGCCACCACCAAAACCCTGCCCCCACATCCCAGCACCCCTCTCTCCTTCCATACGCTGTTTTTGAACTCAGGTGAGCAGTGTCACAGCAGGCTAAAGGTATCAAGGCTTGCCAGCGGAGCTGTTTTCCTTTTACAGCTGGTCTCATGGAATATATGACGATCACATGCTCAGCTATGAACCACTTCCTGACTCGCACAGTTCATGAACAGTTTCAGTACGAAACTGATCACAGCCCCTCAGAGATGGTACAGTCACATGGAAAAATAAGTCTCCTCTCCATCATATCTAACTTAATAATTCAAACATACAATAATTTGATGTTCCCATGCAGAGTTAGTAATTTGACAGAGCTCATCAATCTCCATTCATGTTCTTGTCTTGAGTTTACCCAAGCGAAGACAGCCACATTAGCTCATCTGCCAGTCCCGGCCCCACCAACATCACTGAGTTCAAGTGTAGCTGACTTCACTCTGTCTGGTGACTGAGTGACTAAGGACCTTAATTACACTGTCTGCTAGTTTGGTTACTGCCCATTAATCTCTCAGTCATGGGACGGACCCGAGCGAATGATGCCCAGCACACAGCTTGGATCTGAACTCTGGTGTCACATGCTCCCCAGTAACGTCAGACAATGAACTCAAAAGAAAATCTCTCCTGCTCAAGTGAGATATCTTTGCATTCAGACCACTGTGCCAGCCTTTGCCTCATTTCAGGTTCCATTCAGGACAGCTAAACTGCTTGCCTGCAATTCTGAGATACAGGCTTAGCCAGTGAATTTGGGATTTCTGATGGAATCAATTAGCTAACCGCATGGGACTTTGTGGTGGCCATAGCATGTTTAGACTACAGGCTGTGGATCTGCCAGCCTATTTGTCTTTGTTTGCAAAGGATGTGCATCATTTGATCCGTATGGACAGATGAGATGAAAGGGATATCTTTTTGGCTAGGTGCTAATGAGAGTCTTAACCCTGAGGGATTATGAGGCGTATCGTGCAAACAGACACACACGCAGACGCATGCATGTAGACCACGTGCGCCATGCTGATCCTGCCTACTCTGCCTCACTTCTCGGAAGCCACGAGCAACGTGTCTCAACCGAGTGAGGGAGCAGCAGACGCAGAAACCTCCACAGATGCAGAATGCCGGGGGAATCTGCTGCAGGGGACGAGACAAGCTGCACAGCAGCACCGAACTGCAGGGCTTGGCAGGTGCATGCCCAGGCAGGTCCGTATGGGGCCTCTACTGGCCTGGGGGGGTTTACGGCTTGGTTGGGGGTTTTCTCAGTATCTAAATTGGGCTGATGTGAAAGTATGATGGGCCGCTGGAAACCACAGAAATGAAGCAGAGGAAACAAAGGGATTCCACCACACACCTTGCTAAAGAGTGGAAATTCACGCAATCACAACACTGTCAACAAACACTTTTAACTCAATCACTCCCAATGTAATAAAATCACTACTACAATCTCCACCTCTTGGTTAGAGAAGTGAAGTGGCGGGGCTTATTGTGGGAGGTCTGCATTACAGAGGTCAGTGTGGAGCACATGTCTGTGCACAGATGAGCTTTCTTTGTGTGACAGCCTGTCCAGAGGCACGAAAAGGACCAGGTGACCCTCTGAACCTGTTGAGCACAACATGACATCTGACCTCACCGCCTTTAGCCTGATGTCCTCCAGAAACAGTGTGAAGTTCATGACCAGGGTCTGCATCTGCATCCAGGTATCAAAGGACAGGAGAGCTGGTCTCCAGCCTGTTTGCATCATTAATCAATCAGAAGGTTGTTATGATCAGATGCTGCAGGTGTTGTTGTGTGTAGTAAGTCTTAGCTCTGTACTTCCAGTATATTATACATTTTATATCTGGTCTGTTATTAGTGATGTAGCATTAACATGCATGCAGCGTTTTAATTTTGAACCTGCTATAAGTGGAGCTAATTTTAATTTCTTCTCAGAGGCTAAAGTTTGGTGATTTCTCCTCCTGAATTTCTTTAGAGAAATTCAGGAGGCTGCAGTTCACGGGGCAGTTAGTCAATACTCTGTTATTACTGAGACGTTTCCGATACTTCGTCCAGTCGATTAGCATCAACGAGGTGAGACTAAATATTAGAAACACATTTAAGTGCCTTAAAATTGAATCAACTGTGGTTAAGTGGTTACTTTCCACTGTTGGTTTCCCCTGAAATGATCGTCCCTGAACACTGGTCAGGAAAGACACGTAGTTTTATTTTCATATTGTCTGGACTGACTGAGTTAAATCAAAGTTTTTTGGTAGATCAGTACAAAGTGATATATTGAAGCAGCGAACAAAGTATGAGAGTGAAGCAGAGAGGAAAAGAGAGCGATTAAAGAGCTGTCACAATCCATCCCTCTATACATTCCTCCTTAGGCACTGTTCACAGACTCATGGAAACCTGCGTACATGTATGAGGGCTGAGTGAACTTCGTGGTTGTGTTGCTACTTGTAAGTTCCTACTTCCAACAAGGTTATCACTTATGATAGCAAGAGGTGGATGCCTTGTTCGTAATCCCCATTCACTGCGAGCATTTCGGCAGCCTTTGGTCTGTACCTTGTTTTCACCCCTGTAGCAGAACATGCTGAAATCTGTTACACACGATGCTATAATTTTCCGTTTTGTTTAATCACAAGCTGGGACACTCTCCAGGCTCTTTCTGTCAGGTCAAGAGGAGAGGCAGGGCTGATGATGCATCAAAATGCACCTTATATGAGGATAAGGACAGGTTGTGGGGGCGACTGCTGCCCAGTCCACAATGCACCAAAGTCCACCACAGGTGGTGGGCCCATGGGAGACAGTGCCGCCTGGAGCGGGGCTCAAACCCACGACCCTGAGAGATTAAGTCTCGTGCTCTACCAGCTGAGCTAACCAGGCGGCTGGTTCAGGTGTCAAGTTACTTAAAAATCCTGGGTTTTTTTTGTTTTTTTTAAGCTCTGATTCTAATTCATCTCTAACCAAATCTTTTATCTCCTCAATATACAAAACATTTAGGTTTCCTCTTAAGAATAAATGTAATTATCATTTATGTTTCTCGTAATGGTTTAAAGCTACAGATAAATAGAGTTAATAAAAAGGATTTGGCTTTTACAAATAGATTTGATAAAATGCTACCATATTATCAATGCATTTGCCCACAGTGACTACCGACGGGTGGGTGCCAGTCGTTCTAACCCATGTCTGAACAAGTTAACTTATTTCAAGAGAAATGAATAACGTTAGCTAATGCAGAGTTTGTGCCTGAAGCGCCGCGCACCAAGTGTGTTCTGTCGCTTCTTCAGTAAGAGCCAGGCTCCTGAAAAGGCCTCTGCAGTTAGAGACTGAGAATGTTGTTTGCATTAAACTCTAATCTACCTCTAATTTACCTCTATATGTTGACGCGGCAGCTCAACTTGTCAGATTTGCCTGGAGGACATTGTGTTGCTAAATGAGGCCCTCGCAGAGAAGTCAGAGACGTGCACTGACAACATTGCCATCAGAATCTCATTTGTAAATCCCAAAACAGAGTCTGCAGAGACACAAAGACACTCGAAAGAGAGTAAGTGGGCCAAGGAAAGTTGCCGGCTTTGCCCGAGGATGGGACTTTTCCTGGTGGAGGCTGGAATGCAAAGCTCTTGTCTGTGTCTTGTTGTCTTCTCTTTTTCTTTGGCACACTTTTGATTTGTAGTCCAACAGCTCCTGGCTGATCAGATAAAAAATGACAGGACCCCTGAAAAATGTTCCAACCTGTTCTTTCTTTCTACCTCCTTTGCTTCCCCTCCTCTCCCCTCTCTCTGCAGACTGTTGCAGAGAGTGTGGAGTTGGGACAAGGAGCCCCTGCAGTCACAAACATGGAGACGTGATGAGGGAAACTGAACAGGGTATAAACTTGTAAACCTGCCTGTCAGCGAGTGAATGAGAGCAGCAGAAGCTCTGCACAGAAGAGCACCGGAGAGTACAAGGAACTGACGAATGCATGTCAGACTGGAGGCTTGGTGTCTTGGTCTGCCTGTAGGTGGACACAGCAGAGTCTGAGCTGTTGTCTTGAGAGGACAAAGCTTGATTGAATGAGAGTCTTGAGGGACTGTGATTGAACCACAACTCAAACAGCGCATTGTTCCCTGACACTGCTCATTAGCGCCTGCTTGTTGGCACTGCTGCTTGAATTCTCAGCAGTAATGCATCCTATGCAAATCATAACCTGTAATGGAGTGTCTGGAATCTTCCATTGTATGTCTGGAATTTCAAACACCACACAGTGTCTTCAGAAGTAATTAAAAAGCTAACTGCTGTTATCTACTCATGCTTGGTTGATTTGGAAAAATGACATGTGGAACATCACTTGTCAGTCTGTGGATATTGCACTTCAACCTCAGCTCCACTGCTCAGCTGTTGCAGGTTCCCACCTTTATGAATCCAACGGTTATTCATATTTTTCCTTTTCCTTTTTCCACTTTACACCCATGCATAGAGCAGGTTGTTGTATATCAGTAGAGCAGGTTGATATATACTGAATGTTCCCAACGCCAGCATCAAACGTCAGATCAGATTCTCAGTCCTGTTTATTTCTTCTTTAATTTGAAGAAGAAATTCAAAACAGTTTTCATTCAGCTGCTTGTGTTTAGAGAACTCTTATCCTTTTAAGATGTTTGGTTTGTTTTGTTAAATGGAAAACATCAATTTCTTAATTTCAAATATTAGATACAGTATTATTTTTGGTGTAAGCACTGAACCTCAAATGTCAAGTTATTGCAACTGTTATTGCACCTTTTTTGTTATTATATAAACTGGATCCCTTGTTATTTATGCAGTGATCATTCTCTCTTCCTTTCCACGTGGCATCTAGTTGTTTGCTTCACCTGGTCAGTGACCTCAGGGCTTAGACTGAATTCAGGCTGTACAGGTGTGATCAGCACATCTTTGTCAGTGACCCTGTGTGTCAGAGAAATTGCTCTCTGCTAATAATTAACCTCTGTAACAAGCCATACAGGTGAGATCAGCCAGGTAATGAAGACTTTAAATATTGTGTGTGCGTGTGTGTGTGTGTGTGTGTGTGCGTGTGTGTGTGTGTGTTTGTGTGTTTGTGTGCCTCCACACGTGTCCCCTAATGATCTCGTTGCCCCTGGCCACTGCCGTTTTCCCTTTGAGGAACCGTCCTGGCCTGTGTTTTAGTGCACCTAATAGCTGTGCACTGGGGGACTTTGTCATTTCCTACAAGAGCACTTTGCATGTCCTTTGATGGTGGTGAAGATTAGGACTCGCCCTCACTGCTTTGAAATACCACTCTCCTTTGAACCTCTCACCTAGCTGGGTCGGACTGGATCATGTCATCCCACAGCGCTGTGAAGGTTTGTGAGGTAACGTGTTGGACCCAGTGCGTGACTGGTCTGAAAATAAAGTAAAATGCATTTGAGTCACAAGACGATCAGTCAGATCAAATATCTGCTTCGTCTCCTTCAGTAATGTTGTCTCTCGATGTCCCTGATGCCTCAGCAGTAGCAGTGCACCTGCTTTAGATCAGAGATCACATATTTTTAAGGAATATACTCTCTCACACTCCCTGTATCCGTGTGGGTGTCGCTTCATGTGGAGACATTTCTCTTGGGCTTCAGCCCAAAATTACCTCTGACCCAGGCTCTGTGGCAGCTCTCAGCCATTCATAGTGGGATCCTAACGTTTCTCATGAATGACATTCTTCTGGACGCTCCTGCTCTTTTCTCTACCTTCCACTGCACCGTTGAGAATAATGCCCGAACATCCTTGATCTTTTCACACAGGACGACAGACGGAGGATTTTCTCGCAGTAAGAATCGTTTAAGTGATCCCCTCTCCAATGGCAGGGGTTTCTGGGGTTGAAGATTGGATTGAGGATGTGGAGGTGGGGGGTGTCGCAGTCAGATAATGACATTCCTGAGACCCAGAGATGGACTCTAGAGCCCCCTTTAAGCCGCTCAGGTTGAACTGGAAAAGTCTGTGTATTGACTCGGCAGTTTGGTAAACCTCGATAGCTTTGCTTGAGATCTCTCGAGAGGTATCTCACTGATATTACTGAGGCCCCAGTGGCTCCAGAAACTTCCACAAGTAGTGCTTCTCACAGCAAACTCAATTTTAGTCAGGAAGCTGCGTTTAGGCTCGTACATGCCTCAAAATTTAATTAAAGGGCATCAAAACTGAATCACTGAAAGCTTTAAGAGTCCAGGATTCTTATAGTGCTGCATTTCTGTGTAGACGGCTCAAACTGTGGGACAAGAAAATTATAAAACACTATATTTGTAATACTTTTAATGTAATATTCTGCACAGTTAAAAAATTGTACTTATTGTTTTCAATTCTGATGATACAGATTTACTCCCAGTGACTGAATATTAGCCCTTTGTCGCTGGTTTATATTCCAGGAACTGCAAACCGTATGCCGACCTTTACCATAAAGATGTTTAAGACAGTGTTTCTTCGTCTGTCTCTCGGTCAGCTTTCTATCACCCTTTGTTCTCTGTTTGATTTCACAAGGACAACAACGTAAATCTTAAGTAACTGAAACATTTTGGGGGTAAAAAGCTGAATCCGTTTGAGACGGCCCTACTTGAAATTGCGCGCCAACAAAATTAACATCAAGTGAACGATGTCTCTGCTTTGTCATGCAGATTTAACCGCAGTGATGATAACGGAGGATTAAGAGTTTAACAGTTATTGGATGTGAACGTGTTGTGGCTGCGCGGTGTGATATGACAGAGTTAAACCGATGATCACGGCTGATGCTTCCACGGTGGCGGCTGGTGTTGGACTAAATTCAGCAGAGGTAATTCTGTGCTGAAAGTGACTGTCATCATTTCACTTACAACCACTGCTGTTTATGCAAGAACACAAAGACACTGCTGGCTGACAGAGTGGTTTAAGCTGCTCTGGGAATAGTTGATGAGTTAAGCCATGCTTACTTAATGTAACAGTAGTAGTAGTACAACAGTATAATAGAGACTCTTATTAACAACTTCAGCATTAAATAAGAAAAGCACATCATGTAAAAGTCCTCAGCCTCAAGTTTTTGTGTTTTGATATTCATCGATTGTTAAACTCGGGTTAAAAGGTGAAACCACAACACAGCAGTAAGTCCAAGAACAGATTTTTTTCATTTTCAAACCACACAGAAAGGATGGCGCTGTCAGATATTTGGACAGAGACACTGTGAGACCTGTGGATTATATGGGGTCACAACACAGCTTCAAGCTGTCATGAATTCTCTCAAACCTTGATTTTGCCCATTTTGTACAAAACCACTGTTTCCCAACATTCTTGCATTTCAAGAAGGCGATTTACTGCTCGGTCTCACCTCTCCAAACCCACCTCATTAGTCTGCTATTCCTTCTCTCTCTACTACATCTCATCTTCATCCATGCATATGTGCATATCACTGGAGCTATTTATGCTCTGTTTTGTTTTCAACACCCCATCTTGTAAAAGCAAGGCTGCCAGGCATAAAGCAGTCAAAACTCCTCTTCCCTCCAACCCGTCCCACTGTGGCTGGAGAATTTATGGCCCAGTCGTCGCCCCTGAGACAGAAGCTGAGAGGAGTCTGCCTGGGCCCTCGCTGAAACTCGGCACCCTCTTGTTTGACGCACCACCTCTTTTTGTCTCCTTTTGGACATTTTCAACACCGCGGGGTGATGCCACTGACAGCGCTGTTTGACACCCATTCCTCAGCACCTGCCCAGTCACCTGGAGCTACGGCTCAGCTTTTCATCTTTCCACCCTCCCGGTAACCCCTACCCCAGCCCGCACTCCAAAATTTGTTACCCAAATCAAAGGTGGTGCGCATTGTTCAGGTTTGAACATTATACCAGTGTCATGGAAGCTCCCTAAACAAAACAGCTTCAGGTAATTCACAAAGAGAAAATCCAAGCTCTTTGTCACTGGTGTCTGATGGTTCTTGCTGAAGCCAGGAGTGGGTGTAAAGTCCTCTTTGCCATTAACACTTCAGCCCTGTGGCCTCTGTGCTTGGCAGCTGCCTGCTCTGTAAATGAAACCAGAAGATGCTCGCGGTTTGGACAGCAGTGTGGTGGGACCATATGCTAGTTGGGCTACTAAAAGTGCAGTAGCTCTGACAAGTATTGTGTTGCGAGCCAAAAGAGCTTTGTCATACGCCTACGCAAATATCACCAAAATAGAAGCTTTATGTTACAAAAGAGGACCAGGAGCTATGAGGTCAGCTGCATGTAGCTGAATTTGTAATGAGATAAACCTCTAAATTTCAGTTGTTGGTGCCAAAAGCGATCTGGGATAATTTAACAAAGAATAAAACCCTGCGGCACCTAAACATATTGTCTCCTGACAAATCCGTAGTGGAGGGGGTGAATTGTGGTACAATTGAAAAGCAAAATGATATGCTTAACTGTTTTTTTTTTTATGGATTGATTTAATTACAACTGCTACCCCATGGCAGACTGCAGATTTGTGATATTTTTAAAATTGTATAGTAAGTCTGTCAGTGCCAGAAATGTTGTGCTCAGTGCATGTCATACATCTACGAAAAAAAAAAACGAAAAAAGAAAAAAACAATTCAGATTCAGTTCACGGCATGTTTGGGGGCCGGCGGCCTGAATGTAGGACAGTGACGCACAATAGCCAACAAAACAAAATGACGCTGATCTTATAAGTCATGATTGTCTTGACTTCCTAAGACACTGCCAAAATTATATGGTTGTGTTTCAATAAGGAAATTGATTATGAGTCAGAAAAAGGGAGCTGTTTTTGAGGCTTTGCTGAGTTTTCATGTGCAGCATCAGTGCTGTCATTGTGCCTGAGCGATAGCTTCAATTTATGTAGTAATGAATAATCTCACTGACTTACTCTGTTGTGTGGAAATGCCTCGCATGTCCTTACAGTGCTGTTGACAATTCGGATCAACATGGCAACCACTCGCTAATGTTTTTTTTTTTTTTTTTTTCCAGAAATTCAAAATAAAAGTGCACATGTTTCATAATTTAATGGTTCCCAAACTAAAAATTCACCCTCTTTGCATTACAACATACTCCAATAAGATAAATGGACATGAGTGTGGAGGGGAAAAGAACGGCGAGCCTTTTCCGTTACACTAGAATTTGAGGTTAAGATTTTTTGGACTGGGCCGGAGAACATTTTTCCACGCAGTCAACTGAAAGTGCACATTCTGCCCTCTCAGAAATGATCATTTGACCAAAAAGACTCTCTCTCTTTATGTGGCTATAGGGTCTGATGCTGAAACTGTGGATTTGTACTCACCACCAGATGGGATAGCCTCCAAGCACCCGTGAGCTGGACAACCACACACACATAAAATATCCAATCAGATACAAATCCATGAGGTAAGCCTTGTAGTGTGTGAGAGGGTAAATGGATCAATACATAGAACTTCCAGTAGGCAATGAAGAAGAGTTTCCAGGAAGAGAAGCTTTAGGGCAGCTTGATTGTTGAATGAGGGGAAAATTGAAATGATATTGAAAAAAAAATCTTCCTCCTGTTTTTCCCCCTTCTTTGAGTCGGGCCAGGAAAGTGTGTCTGTCTCCTAGTAGTTAAGAGAATAAGTGTCTCTCACACACATGCACACACGCTCCTACCCGTCCTCTCCTTCCCTCCCTCTCTCTGAGGTTCTTCCCTAAGGTAGATATCTTTTTCTCTCTCTCTCTACTTTTTTCTCCCTCAGGATGCCTCATCCACAGGCCCAATATTAAAGGGGGGGTGGGGGGGGTTGTGGGGGGGGGGGGCGGGGGGAATGAGGTTTGGAGATGTCAGCTGGCAAGCCAATCACAGAAGATGGCCTTAGGTTACGAAAAAAAAATTATTATTCGTTCCCATCTGTCAATCACACGCCACCCCCTGGTAATGTGGAAAAGAAAGGAAAGAGTGAGAAGAGGGAGGGAGGGAAATGGGAGAGGGAGGTATAGGGAGGGACGCATGAAAAAGGTAGAGCAGACTTGTTACTCAACTTGTTTCATACGTGATCACTGAAAAAAAAAATTTGACCAAAGTGGCTGGAGGAAGGTGGAGGGATGTAGGCCAGCTTCTCCTCGGGAGACTCCTGCGATACAGGGCTCACGCACGCTCACCTACGTGTTGACATATTGATTTTTAGGGGTTGTGCCCTGACTAATTGATCCGGATACACGTGCATACAGTGCACACACACCCGTGCGCGGACACACACGTCAGCACGCACATAATCTCTGCCCCACTCACGGGGACATATACAGTGAATTTTCTAAATTGTTGTCCGCCCACCCCAACAGGGGAGGACATAAAAGGGGACACAATAAAGCCATAAACTGTGGTGGTGGCTGGGCCAGGCATGCAGGGGTTATATGCTCCAGCGGCCCAAAGGCAGCACATTTTACATCAATACTATTGTCATTCTGATGGGCTGTGGGGTGAGCAGCCGTGGGACAGGGGGAGGAGGGAGGGGAGAGGGAGACTAGAGAGAGATGGAGGGTGGGACACTTGTGATGGACTTAGCCTGGAGTAACCATGCATTTGATTCACAAACAAGGAAACTGATGAGGACGAATACAAACAAGATACCGACAGAGATCAAACAAAGTCAGCCGTAGTGATAACAATCAAGTTAAGAGTTTTGTCTCAAAGGACTGTCAGCCGGTCGTCATGGAAAGAATGACCACCAAAGATGTGACCGCTGTGAAAGACATTTTAAACCAGTAATTTCATACTTGACTTCCCAGAACATAACTTTTTATGAAACGTGAGGTTCGGACGTTTCTTTAACATCGGGATTGTTTTACTCCACGTCACAGATCGATGCTCTCAGCTTGTGCCATGTTATCAAGCAAGTCTGTTTTACAGTTGTAGTTTCTTTGTAGTACCACATTAGTACCTCAAAACTAAATGTAAATAGGAACAAAAAGGACAAACTGTTTGACACATTTCCTGGGTGATATAAAGGCCTTATACAGCAGCTTTAAGATGAGCAGATTTAACACTAAAAACACATTTTACAGTTTTGTTAGAGGAGATGGATTACCTGAAGGATTTCACAACAGACTGAGTGTGTGTGGAGCCATATGGGAACCAGCCTTTGGGATCTGTTTCCAAGTAAAAGGGGTCACAACACGTTCAGTGTCGAATGTTTTATTGATTTCATCCTAATTCAGTAATTCAGCACAAAAAAAAAAGATTTTCGTGGGCTTTGAAAATGAAATGAGGCCAATGAATAATTAAAGGAATATACTGGTACCTGTGCCATAATGTGTTTTAGTGTTAGAGTTCATGATGCTGCTAAAAAGGCTGCAGGTGACTCATATATCTCACTTTCACTGTGGTTAAATGCACAGTTTGTAATGGACGTGTCACTCTAACACAAATACTGTTACTCTTAAGTGATTTTAATGTACCAGCAGTATTTCTACTTGAGTAACGTGTCTCACTTGTCTTTCCCTCTGATGTCTGCTGCCTGGGGGCCGTGGTCTTTCTCCTGAGGACCTCCGGGGGATGACTGAGCTGGGCGGACCGAGGGGGCTGGAAGGTCGCTCAGCAGGGGCTGGGAGCGTGCACTCTGCAGAGAGAGGAGGCTGAGTGCCCACCACAGGGAGAGAGCTCAGTGACCACAGTCTGGAGGTCAGTGGTGGAGTGCCTCCCTTCACCCACCCCTCCTGTGTTTTATTCCTCCATAACAAAGAAGATAGGGAAACAGGCAGTGACTGAGCAGCACTCGACCTACCGCCCTGTTTGGGGTAGTGGGGGGTGGGGGGTTTCCTCCAAGTCTCTAAATGTGACAATAATTGATAGATATCTTTGTGAAACTTGTATGAAGCCAGTCTCCAGCCGGTCGTAGTGGGGAGTCTTCTACAATATACCAATAAAGATGTCTTTTCAATGCCTCAAGTCAAGCTGCGATATGTCATGGCGGTGCTGACAATGAGGCAGGTCTGTTTTCGATCACGAACATTGTCGTGTGTTACGGCATCATCAAAAATGTGCCTAGCTCAGCTCTGGGATTTGGATGACAGTTGCTCTGTAGGAGCGGTAGACGGTGTGCAGGGCCAGGGATGGATGGAGGGAATGTGACAGTGGTCTAATTTATGAGTGCAGGCAGAGGAATCAGTCTGCGGTCTGCGTCTGAACAACATTGAAACCACATTTCCCAGGTTGAGGCCACAAGTGCAAAGCAAACTGTCTGGAAAGGCAGCGGCGATTAAGGTCAAGAACATCGGAGCCTGATCTTGAAATGAACTGTGACTCAACAACACTTGTGGTGGTGTTTTGTACAAATCTCTGCAAAGGAAGGCCTCAGTCTGCGTGTCTGCATCAGTAGGTGCACAGGAGGGGGAGGCACACACAGAGGTCCCCTACCGGGCTGGTTTCTACGGTGACCTGAGAAAAGCCGTAACCAGGTCCGGCTCTTTCTCAGGCCTAATCAGCGTATTACCACAAAGAAGGACATGTGTTCAGCCCCCCCACTTCTCTGCCCTCCCTACTCAATCCGACCAGCATGGCTGGACACAGGCAGCCAATAAAACCAGGATTAGGAGGGTATCTACACACACTGGGCTGAAGCGAAAAAGTTTCTGAACACGCCCAATCCCGCCCTGCTCCGTTCACAAACTTCTTTTCATCGTTCTTCTCTGTCTCTCATTCTTACCATCTTTCACTTTATTTCACTTGCTCCCGTGTTTATATCCTTCCTTTGCCTCTTCCTTTCAGAGCCCTCACCCTGTAAGCTCTTCACACAATGGGGCATCCAGAAATTACTCATTTTGCTGGAGCAGTTCGGCAAATTCCCAATGCCTCTTCCCCGGCTCCCCCTTTATGCTCTGGATCCTGTGCTTTTTGCTGTTATGATAATGAAATGTGCTCCATCACAATGACAAAGCGGTGCATGTGTTTGGCTGTGTATGTGGAAGAGAGAATTTATGTGGATTCACGCTCCTTTACATATTTTTGCATGAATTCAAGCTCTTCTAACACAATGTGCGAGATGGAAACCTTCCACTTGAATTTCATGTCCATGAAACAGGTTTTCTTTTGCCTCCATCTGTGAAGTAATTGCCTGATTAATTAAGACCACATAACAATAATAACAGTAGCATCCCCTTGTGCAGTGTGTTCTGTCTGTATAGGAAGTACATTGTGTTTACTGTCGTGATCTGTCTGGAGACTTTTGGAAGTCCCGTCCCTCGTGGTGGCTGAGAGACTGCAGCCTTACCTCAGTGTCTCTGCTGATGTGTTCTGGAAATTGGAGAGCGTTAAAGATGGTGTCAGTGCCTTTGTCGGGACTTTTTAAAACAGAGGACAAAGACGACAAGAACTCTTCCCCCTAATAAACCTTTTTCATTAAAGCAGCAAACACTTCATCCCTCTGCTGTGTGAACGAAGCTCTATTGGTGTGTGTGAGTCACTCAGCAAGGTCCCACATGGAAGAGCCTAAACCCTCAGCGGTCTTCAGCCGGACACTGAGGCGGCCTAATTAAAGGGCACTTAAGCCCGACAATGTGCGGCGGTGCAGGTTGGAGATGGTGGGGGTCCCCGTCGAGAGGGACAGAATTCATGGCACTCGTAAACAAGGGAGTCCAGGACAGAGGGACAGAAGAGGGCTATGTGCCAAAGACTTTGTTCACACAAGATGAAGAGTCAACAGCCTCCCTATCCCTCACCCCTCCTTAGCCATCCCCCCTAATAACCACCTTCTTCAGAGGAGCTGCAAACACAATGCCATCCCACTCCCCTCCTCTTGCTCTCAATCACTGTTGGGACAATGAGGGGGACCCCCGCCTCCCCCCAACCCCACCACCTCCCCCCAACCCCACCACCTCCACCATCCTTCTGCCCCTCCCCGACCCCCAAACAGACACTTCTTTTATTGAAATTCTTTGGTGTTCTAATCCTCAGCTTCCTCCAGGGGCAATAATGGACTCCCTGCGTCAGCCTTTTCCAGCGAGGCTATCATCCAAGCCTGCCTGGGTCACAAGTCCACCTCTCCCATTGGAGAAAAGCACCCCAGCAGTGTCATTCCTGTCACATCCAGCTCATCCACAGGCCATACAAGCTCCACTGCCACTGACCTTAAGAACACATTTGTATTGCTGGTCGTGCATATTTCTCTACAGTACTGCACAGTTACAGCTGGTAATAGTAACCTTTATACTTTTTACGCAAAAACTAATCAGATGCCTTTCGATTAACAGAACAAGTGAAAGATGCTTTTCATTTTTCTTTTTCTTTTTAAATGATATTTATCAGCTTTGTTCAATTTGAACAAATCCCTTTTTGGCTTCACTGCATCTCAGTTCATCTGTGCACCATTCAAATGCAGAATTCAAGGAGTTTACCAAGCATTTTCATGTTGCCTAACAGTTGGCAGGAAGTGTGGAAAATGCTGGAAATATGAAATACTGGTTAAAATAAATTGTCAGCAAATTGCATAAGTGAAATGACAAGAAACACAATGACTGCTGAATACAGATTATGCTGTATATTTTGAGTGATTAGAGTGATTAGTAGACTGTAGTGAAATATTACTGTGGGTGATCCATTTCAGTGCGGGAGGACAAAAAAATGAAACATACCTCTCAGTATAAAGCATCAGCACAAACTACATTTCCAAAATAACTAGACACTCGAAGAAACACCACTTTAAAACATTTTCAATAAAAAACCACACATGATCATTTCTCGTGAAAGTAGGAGTTGTTGCATGGGTGCTGGATCATGTTATACAGACTTAAGCGCCATGTAAGTGTATGTATGTACGTGCCTTACGTACATACATAAGCGCAGGCACTAAGAGTTATTTGGACTAAAACAATGCTGTTTCACTTTGGAGAGTTAATCCTGCAGAAACTGACATGATCCTTGGTGTAAATGAGTTGTCAGAGACGTTATATATGAAGTCACATCGAAAACACTGAGAAACACTTACAGAACACAGTCATGTAAAAACATGCACTTACAATGAAGATGTATAAGACTGGTAACAAGGTTGATTAGCGGTAACAAGTAGAAATAACACAAAGAACTAACTGTGCTTAATTATAACAGCTTTCATCTTGACTGCACCACTGTGCCTCTGCTAAAGTTACATCACTGTAGGTGCAGCACAGTTCCACTGCAGGATGGCACCAGCCAGCTCAAAGTGTGTTGATGGTGACATCTGCTGGTCATACACAGCCAAAACTCGGGCTTTTCACACATGAAACACCGTGTCCTGTCAGTGACGGTGACAAATGTCCATCATAAGTTACCAGAATCGAAAAGTGAGGTCTTAAGAATCACCTTTTTCTGTGACCAGCAGTCAAGAAACCTACAGATGTTCAATTAATAAAATAAATAAAACAGAAAATAGCCAAAAAATCTTTGTATTTCAAACCACGAGCTGCTCTTTCAACAGGGGCATGATGTGTATCTTCTTAAACACAGTCAGTCTTATGATTTCTACGTTACAGTTGTGATTTGTTTAATTGAGACAGACCTGAACAAGCAGCCAGCTTTTTCACTGATGGGTTTTTCTACAGGTCAGGATTAAATTACTATAAATTACAAGAACACTGCATTACTACATATCTGTCACAACAAACCATAAACAGCTTTGAATTTCAATTTCTTTATAACTTATGCAAGCTGCATTAGCCCAAGAGTAAAAATGAATATAACGATTATGGAAGCTTGGATCACTAGTAAACCATGAGCTGCAATGAAGGGAAGATGAAGGAGAATTCAACAGAATGGAAACAGCAAAAGAGAATTTGACTATAATGTTAAAAGAGGAAAAATTGAAAGGTCCTGGACTCATTTCAGTCCAAAATTTAAAGCTCTCCCACAAATACAAAACAGTGTAAGGTTCAATATTATGGCAGTAAAACTGTATGTCGACTGGCACTGGACTCACAGCTACAGATACCAGAACAGAAGACAACATGCAATGCATCTCATCATTAAAAGCTTTTACTACTGGCATGAGTCCTATTAACAGAATCACATTACGTCTGAAAGCCTTGGCCAGATGACCTGTGGGCATAAGCCAAAGTGTAGAGAAATGTAGTCTGCAGAGGAACATATCTAAACATCTATTAAATATGTGTTTGTGAAGAAATGGATACGACCGCAGGACTTTGAGGCTTTGATTTTATCAGCAGCAGTGGCAGCCAGAGTTGTTTTACTGATAAGATGGAATTTCCACTCTCCTTCTTGGCTGAGTGTAGCTGTACTGTACAAGAAAACATGAAATCAACAAGCTGTGAAGTAAAGACACAACCATTTAAGAGCAGCTTACTGAGTATTGGTTATCTTAGGTATACTGCTCAAACCTACAGTATTTGTAGCTTAAAAGGACCTTACATTTTAAAGGTGATTTTGTTTTATTACCTAGAATCTGGTTCCTAACACCTTTATTTGCACAACGGTCCCTTGGAGTGTATTTATTCTGCAGAAACGACCAGAAGAAAGTTTGCTGTCTCCCTTTAAAACGTGCCTCTAAATGTCAAACATGTCCAAATGGCAACTTGCTGATCTGATACTGCATGTAGGCGTCATCATTTGCCACCGTCTTCAGGTGTATTTTATCAGTGTCATTTATTTTGCCATTGTTGCAGTGCCAGCAATGATCTCACAGCACTGTCATCCACCGTTCACAGTCGAACAGAGATCTAGGTTTACACAGCCAAGACAGCTACAGCACCCAAGGCTACGAGCATATGAGAGAGTCCACTGTCAGCCAGCCAAACCCGTCTGATGCCACTCATCACAGGGCTACCCTTAGAAACAACGGGTGTCGTGTAACATCGCATGCAAGTAGAACACAGTTGACCCCTCGAGCCTCGGGCTACTGTGGGCCTAAATTAGTATTAGGGCTTATGTTGGGATCTAGAACATGAAACTGTTGATCTTTGATTTTGGGACCGAGGTATCAGCCCCGTCAGTCAGTTTTCCTCGCCTGTAGCAAGGTCTCCTCTCACCTTAAGGAGTCAAGGGCCTCCTTTTGTACAGAAGTATCAAGTGCTTAACCAAAGAGGAGTCTGTTTTAATTAAACACAAATGACAAACTCTTAATAAAGTTAATTAAAATTAATATTAATATCTCAAGACCCATGAAACATACACTTAGTTTTATCTCAAGTGTTTTCCAAGTGTCTGTAAGAGCTACTTTGCCATGAAATTTGCAAAACATTCATGGTCCCCAGAGGATGAATCCTACTGATTTTGATGATATTAGGACGTTCTGATTTCCTCTGGTGCCATCATAAGGTTGATGTTTCTGGTCTGAAATGTTTCAACAATTGTTGGATGGATTGCTAATAAATTTAGTTCAGGCGCTCATGTCCCGCTCATGTCCCCGTCAGGATGAAAGCATGAAAAGTCTTTGGTGATTCCCTGATGTTTCCTGCACTGTTGTGCCATCATTAGGCTGATGTGTAAAATCTCACAGAGCCAGTACCATGGCTGTAGACTCTGAATCTCAAACACTTCATTGCAGGAAGGTACAAGAAGAAGGTATAAGGTATAAGAAGAACAAAAACATGAACATATTCTGAGAGATGTCCAGAAGGAAATGAACCGATTGCTTTCATTATTTTTTAAAAACCTATTTAATCTTCACTGTACAACACTGTCTCATTAAGTACAGAAAAACAACTAATGCAAAAGCTACATGATTATACAATAACTCAATAAAATATAAAACATTTATTTCTTTCTGTTTGTACATTTTGAACATTTTTATTTTCCCATAATCAAACATCAAACACAGGCGTCAATCATGCGCGTTCCCTCGGACCCCGCCCCTCCGTGACGTCGGAAGGGGGCGTGGCTAACCTACATCAACGCATCGAACGGTGGTTGGTCAGCTTTGGCCATGTGACGTGAAGTGACCAATCAGAGCGCAGTGCGAAGCGCAAAAAAACCCGGTCGTGGTGCGGGGCCGTGAAAACGGCCCGAGATGACGTCACGCGGCGGACGGTGCTGTGTTGTCACCAGCTGTTGGCTCGAAGACGAAGGAGAAGTGGATGTGTCTCAATGGATTGTGTGTCCACGAGCGGACCGTGACGGTTAACCGGGCGCGTGGCGCTCAGAGGGGCCGGCGGATGACTGATCGAGACACCGGAGCCTCGCCAGCCTCCCGGTGATAGAGTCGGTTATATAACTGAAGGCATCGTTAAGACAAAAAAACCTGATAACGGACTGGTGCCCGTACAGGTCGGAGTTGAAGCCATTTTTTCTGTGCAGTGAGTGTAATGATTTACCGACTCCTAACGTGTGTGTACTTTTAAGTCCGGCAGTGCCCGGTAGTCCACTTGTAGGTCTCTGTGCGGAGCCACGTTGCGGATTATGTTTAATTTTAGGCTCTGACCACTCACAGCATGCTGGACTGAGCAGGCGCCTGCCTCACTGTTTACTGTTGTCAATCAGTTGACCAGACAGAGACACTGAAAAAAACAAACAAACAAACAACACAATTATTCACCGTTACTACAGAAGTTAGTGGTTTGTGATTGGCTGGCAGGTGTCCCGTTAAAATCGTTATTGGTGGTGTTTTGTTGTGCAGATGAGTGAACGGTTGCTAATATGGGAATGTATTAAAAGCACGTATCGAAGGTTAATTAATATCACCACAGTAATAATAATGAGTCTTATTTGTTTTAATTTTTTATAATAAGTAAATAAATAGAGCTGAAGGATTAGTCAGTCAGTGGATCAGCAGGAAAAAGATAATCCATTAATGGTTTCATCATATTTTCCTTTTTTTTTTTTTTGCTTTGAAGCAAAAATTATGAAGCAGCTGAAACATTTACAGATTTTAGCCTCAAATGACCTTTGAAGACACTGGTGATGGACATATATTTAGACTTTTCATAGAGTAAACAATAAAGCGATAAACTCACATGGACCCCAGGAGGAGCAGATGTTGTTATTTATGTCATTAACATAAATCTTAATAATCTTCATGGTTATGATTTGCCAGATAAACCTTTGCAGATGCCATGTGTGAATAATCAGGTCCAGATTTCTTTCTGTTTTTCCTACAGAACACAGTAGGCAGAGTGCTTTCCAGCAGCACCGCCGCCATCATGAATGTGGGCACGGCGCACAGCGAGGTGAACCCCAACACCCGGGTGATGAACAGCCGGGGCATGTGGCTGTCTTACATCCTGGGCATCGGCCTCCTGCACATCATCCTGCTCAGCATTCCCTTCGCCAGCGTACCCGTGGTCTGGACCCTGACCAATCTTATCCACAATCTGGTCAGTGGAGCAGAATGCCAATAGGCACCAGCACTACCGCTGCTAGCCTTAACATTTACTGAACAAGGCAGCTCAGTGAAGGACACATACAGTGCAGTGCAGGCTGAGTAAAGAGGTTTGGGATTTGGTGAATGAAAATAACTGAGTCAGAGGTCATAAAATGTCCGCACTGTTCTATGAAGTAGGTAAAAAAAAATGCCCTTCTTGCTGATTCACTGCTCTTAGTAATGTTCTTTGTTTATAAATTCATTCATTTATCTTCTACACCGCTTGATGTGTCAGCGCCGCGGCGAGCTGGAGCCTCTCCCAGCTGGCTATGGGCAAGAGGCGGGGTACACCCTGGACTGGTCGCCAGTCAATCACAGGGCCGACACACAAAGACAGACAACCACACACACACACACACACACACTCACACCTAGAATGTGGGAGGAAACTAGAGTACCCGGAGAAAGCCCTCGCAGGCACAGGGAGAACATGCAAACTCTACACAGAAGAACCTGGAACCCTCTTGCTGTGTGCCGACAGTGCTAACCCCTGCACCACCGTGCCGCCCTTTGTTAATAAGTTGGTGCCAGTAAAGTTTCAACCAGTTTTTAATTTTCAGAGTTGAGATATTCCTCAGTCTTGCATCATAAACTTTGATTGCTTAAGACTGTCTGTCTGTCTGGTCCTCAGTTCCAGGGAAGAGTGCAGTATGAACAGTTTAATCTTTTACCCAGTTTATAAGCGCACTCCTAACCATGGGAATCCACAGATCACATTCACTTGTTGCTTTTGGACTCTTGGGTCTGTAAAGCAAGAATGTGTACAAGGCCGAGCCCTTAACCATTTTTCTGGGGATGTGGGCAGAACTTCCTGGGTTATTTTGTTCCAGGAACAATAAGTAATGTTAGTCATTCACCAGTATGTAATTTATGTTCTATATAATTGTTATCACAGTGCTCTTCTTCATCTCTCTGACTGTCTGTCTCTTGCCTGTTGCAGTGCATGTACCTCCTGCTGCACACAGTCAAAGGGACGCCCTTTGAGACCCCAGATCAGGGCAAGGCTCGCCTCCTCACGCACTGGGAGCAGATGGACTATGGTGTGCAGTTCACCGCTTCACGCAAGTTCCTCACCATCACACCTATTGTCCTGTAAGTGGCCCTCCAATCCTGATGCTTGTGAAACAGGTGCAGGGAACAGCTTGATCATGAAGCATGGATCTAAACTCAGACCAGACAGACCAACCAGAATTAGTATTTGCAGCAGCACCCCTTGCTGCTTCCATGCCCTTTTCTGTCCTTATTAACCAGCAGAGTTCAGATTACAGGAAGAACTCTGGTTCCCTGGGGTTCATTTGCCAGCTCAGCCTGAACATTGTAGTGATAGCAGTTTTGCAGGTGTACACTTTTTTTTGCACTAGTTTCAAAACACTGTTTGACATTTTGTTTCACAACCATTGTCAGCAGGATGAGGCAAGTGGTCAGTCTCTTGGCTCCAGATGGAAAAGCTACGCTTCTGTGAAAGTCTTTTGGGAGCCTTTTTTTTTAACATGTCCTCACTTGTTCAGCAGAGAACACGATGTGCAATTCTTTATTTTAAGCTCACAAAAATCCCTCACTGGCGTGTGCTGTTATGTTTCTAAAAATTCTGTTTACATCAAATCAGCATAGCTCGTTTCCTCTTCCCTTGTTCATTCTGCTGTTTCTGTAGGCTGTAATCATTTCTTCTTCTTCTTTGACTTTATCTCCGATTCAGGTATATCCTAACCAGCTTCTACACCAAATATGATCGGGCCCATTTTGTGGTCAACACTGTTTCCTTGCTCACTGTACTCATCCCCAAGCTGCCCCAGCTCCATGGTGTGAGGATCTTTGGGATTAATAAGTACTGACAAGGCGGAAGAGGACACCTCCTTCCCTTAGTCCCCGTGGACTGCTGAGAGCACACAGAGTATCAGGCCTCCTATTTGGCTCCAGATCCATGAGGATCCGTGGCTCTTTGGCTCACGACTCTGCTGAGCAACGCTCTAAGTGAAGCCTACTGGGGACACTGCCATGGTACCAAACCCCAGGACAGAGACACAGTACTCTATAGAGAAAGCACAAAGGGAAAGTGTACTGCTGTGATTGTTTGAGGCCCATTTCCTTACACGTTTTCCCGAGACATTTAAAAAGCCTTTGTAAAGGGGAGTATTACGTCCATTTCTGTAGAAATGACAGTTTTCTGATGTGGCAGGTGTCAGGGGCAGACGACAATGTAGTTGCACAAGTATCATGTGCCATTTTACTCCAACTGGCACACTGAGGCAGTAATCTGAGTCTTTTTTTAATGGTACACTGCTGTATTTATTCAGCTTCTCTCCCACGTTAAGCTTTCTCTTTCTCTGAGGCGTAGAGGACACTAACAATACCTTAATGAAATGGACTGCTGAGGCGAGACACAAGAAACCACAAAGGTCTATGTTTAGCCCTCACTGCCCTGCTCAGGCCCAAGATTGGGAAGTTAAGCAATTCTTATTTTATCTGACCATTTCCATATTTGGCTCGGCCTGGTTTGTGTCACAGCGAGCCTTCTGTCTGCTGTCAAACTATCTTCATTCACCTACAAACTGAAAAGTAGATAATAGCAGAATGTGGCATAATCGCAGGATTACAGAATGTTTTAAACATTAAGAAGCGAAAAGTAATGTTTCCTCTCTTTCACTAAATTCTGTTTCTGTTAAACAGTGTTGTCAAACTGGAAAGACTGGTTTTAAAATGGGAATCTATTGTTGTTTACTAATGTTAACCTGAACAGTGTTAACCACACATTTCACTCTCAGCTGTAGTAATAGCAGTAGCCATATTAACATTAATATTGACAGTAATAGTTTAGCTTTTCAATCCTGGTTCATGAGGGACTCTTACTGTTTCATGCTGTTTCATATAAATTATTGCTGAAACCAAAACATGTGCATTCAGTTATTTCTTTTAGCAGACTGTATTGAATTGGCGTAATTTATAACTGATGCAACCAATGACAAGCATGGACCAAAGATCCAGACAGCTGAGGAGTTGTAAATACAAGTGGATCTGCTGCAGCGTTTATTTTCTTCATCTTTTCAGATCTTGTCTTCATTATCACCATAAAGGGCTTTATCCGAGGACGTGCTACAAGATTTGGTAGCACAAAGTGACCATGCATTTTACATGCCTTTCTTGTTTTTTCCTTTTTTTTTTTTGCTGGACTGTTTAAGACAACAGTTGTTGAAAGATAGTTGACCTGAATGTTGATTAAATGTGAAACAGTGTGCTCATGGCTTCTGTTCAGTGGTGACTGTTCTTGCTTTTTGAAGGAAATGTCAATGTGATCTTCTGGAAGAGTGCTTGACCCAAAACACAGTATTTTTCAAGTATCATCTCAGATGGTGCTTTTGTGTTGCTGTGTCTGAGTTTGTCAGTGTTTCACTGAAACAGACAAAATGTGTTGGTTTTATTAAAACAGAGGGAAAGTGAAGAAGCGTGTGCTCGTAGCAGTTTTTCCAGTAAAACCGATGGTTGGTGCTTATTCATGTGAGCCTGTTAAAGGCTTTGAAACCTGTTGGAGCATCTTCCCTTTTTGAGGCTTTAATAAACTCTTTTGTGCAGGGTTCAGGACAGTCCAGAAGGCTGAGCATTAAATCTAAATGTAGTTTGATAGATTAGAAGGATTACGGTTGATCTAAACTGAAACTTTGCTTTTTTCAGTGAATGTGGTATATTTACATGTCTCCATGACTCAGTCACTTGTTTTCACTCGTAGCCTTTTTTTGAGTTCAGTTCAAGATTAGTTTCTCTACAGCTGTGCAGCTGATGTTTCTTTTAGCCTTGACCATGGAAATTTGCATTTATATTTTCACTTGTTTTTTGCCCGTATCAGGGGTTTGTACATAAAAAAAAAAACAAAGCAAAATGCAATGATCAATTGTTATGGAAGCCCTTTGAGTGGAGTGAGAAAAAACTAATTTTCTAATTTTGATCTAAATTGTTTTCTCTTCTTTCTTTTTTTTAATGTGTGAAACAAGTGGGAAAAAAAGTTTTCTTCGTCAGGATTTTTCAGTTTGTTGTTGTAATACTCTTTTAGGCCACAAGAGGCTGCAGTGCACTACTGCCTAGGACTGAAAGCATTCATGTTTTCTTCTGTTACATAACTTGGACATACACAATATATGTACCTTGTGTCTAGAGTGCCTGGAGAAATTAAAAATCACCTCGAGTTGTGCTGCTCTCTAAGATCAGATCGATCTTTTTTTTCTCACTCTCCTCTCAGGGCCTCTGTGAACTGTGTTTTCCTTCAGTACACTGGACTAATAAAAATTACATTGTTGTGCCGAACCTTACAGCTTTAAACCGTATGGTGCTCCGCACTCTGTCAGCAAACAACCGGAAACAAACCAGCACTTCGAATCAAACATTTAATCCTTGGTCTTTATTTCAACATTGCAAGCTGATACAGGTACAACACCAGGCTCGCTCTGTTACACAACACCAGGGGCTTTTTAAACATTGATTAAGTGAAAGTAATGTTGAGGTATTAGAGTGAAGAAAACTCTGAAACACACTGAATGAAATGCAAACAACCTCCACCTTTCTCAGCCTATCCATTTTATACAGTGACCACAGAAAGAAGAACAGCTAGACATGTTCATGTAATTATCTAGCTGATAAGAATCTGTCTCCTTTTGTAATATGAAATCTTACTGTTGCTCAGGCAACAAGGATAAATCATAACTTTAATTAAATTCTTTAATTTAATAGATGTCAAGCCTGATTGCTGTTTCCCTCAAGATGTCTGTGCACAGCATTGTTTTCATATTCTTTTTATATCACATGAACTTTAAGAGACCAATGCCTGGGGTGAATGTAAATGGGGATTTGTGAATGTGAATTCACGGTTCAATTAAGTGAATTACGTCCTGCACCATGTGGTTAAAATCTGAGGCATGTAATGCACAATAATGTGTGTGCAATACACTGTGACAACAGTGGAAATCTAAAGATGAACTGTTCAGGGCTGTTCAGAGCATTTGGAGCAGATTCACAAAATACTGTAGTTTTAAAAAAAATATAGCTGCAACTAAAACAGTCTAACTCTCTTTCTCCAGCAGAGGGCAGCAAATGAATGCTGCTGACCTTAATCTGAAGCGACATTCAGCCCCTATAAATAGGAATGTGGCAAGGGAGAGATTGTTGGTCTTTTTCTCGTCTCCCACATGATTTATACATCCGGTTCATTTACTGCACAGTCTGACGTGTACACTGAATTCTGTACAGCCTCAACATTCACATTCATTTGTGCCCTCTCCCTCGTGTTGGTGATTCAGAACCATGCAGTTTAAGTCCATACATCAAATAAGGATTAAAAATGCAGAAAGAAGATTAAATCTAAATTAATCTGATGATCCAATAATCCTCTAATGATCTGTCTTCTCACAAGTGCAGTGAACAAACCATGCATGCACAACTCCAACAGGTTTACTTTGCATTTTCTTGAGTGAGTGAGTGTTAATGTGTTGCTTGTACCTCAGTGACTGATGTATTGTATCCCTCATCTCACCCTGTGTGTTCAATCAACTGAATTTATTTTGCTGAAAGAAATCAAATTTAGATTAGAAATATTAGAACCAGTGGGTAACTAGTCTATAGTCAGGGTTTTCTTTCTCCTCTCTTCTGAGATTTAATTAAGATATAGTTAGCTATTCTCCTCATTTATTTAACAACTTTTCAGATGAGGATTTTACAAAGCAATTAATAAGCCGCAACAAATGGTTATCGATTAAATCAGTGGTTCCCAACCACTGACTCGTGACCCCTCCCAAAAAAGTCCACTTAAGGCCCAGTGTCATGTGATCCTATAATCTGTCAGATGTTCATGGTTCCACATTAGAGTGATGTTCCCTCTAAACTTCTCAAATAGTTTAATTTCTGTCAGAGGTTCACATAGGTAAAACAACAAAAGGAATAGGGAAAAGTCCACGATATGGATACAGACTGGGGAAGCAGAACCTTTTTCTTCTTTCCTCTCTCATTAATTAGCTCAAGACCACCCAGATTTATCTTAACATTTTTGTAATAATTCTTTAAATAAGGGACAATTTAAATGAAAGAATTTTACTTGCAATTGCTTCACTTCACTAATTTACTTCAGAAATTCTTCCACTACTGACTAACATGGGTCATTTTTTTTTTGGTGTGTGTTTTATACTTTAAATTCTAATTTTCTAATAATGCTTCTGTAGTTTTATTTTGATAGGATCTGATTACTTTTATTTGTTTAAATTATTATAGTGGTACCTAAGTAAATGATTTTAATATTTGTCCCTGTTGTAAAAGAAATGAGAGAAATCATGACACAAATTATTAATCCTAGCGAGCCTTAAATAAAATGTTAGCTCTGGTACTGGGCAGGCAGCATGTCTGCTTCCTTCTCACAGGAAAACAAAGTCACGTGGCTGCCACACAACCAACATCATTCAATATGGAAGCCAACCTCCCCAAACAAGCCCTTAGCAGCCGGGAGAGCACGTGGCGATGCCATCTACTCAGATTGAGCGTTTGAAATATGCATGCCCCACTCTGCGAGGCTCCCACCGCGTGAGCTCTGTTTTCTGTGGATGCGACAGCATCAGGGATGAAATAAAACACAACAAACCATAGATTCACTTCTCTGTGTCCCTGCTGTGACATTGACACTGTTAAACCTGATAGTTATGCGATTGATCATGAGTGTTGTGTGTTTCATGTGCGAGGGAAGATGGAGGTGTTACTGCACGGAAGTGGTCAACTATAAACAGAACCAAACTAGAACTGGATCAATTAATTATGAGCTCTGGATTCCCCAGGGGGTCTTTGAACTAACTGAAAAAGCCAAGGGCAGGACTGATGACAAGAGACAGTGCCCCCTTGAAGCTACTGTGCTGTCACTGAAATGCACTGTGAGTGCCTGTAGACTCTCTTAAGGTCAGTCTAGTCTGTTTAATGGCTGTTCTGCCAAACACATGTAAAATAATTTGTGCTATATAAAGGCTTAAACTCGGAAGATGGTGAAAAGTATGAAAGGAGGTGGTACGAAGCAGAGCTGTATACAGTCTCTTAATTCTATGTTTGTCCGCGGCAGCATGGTATAGATTTATAAATGTACATTTCAGTTTTCTCTCCGCTGGACTCCAAAGTAACTTTAATGGTACTGCCACTATCCACCTGTTGTACATAACCATAATCTGGTATCCTGTTAACATAACTTGAACAAGAATTTGAATTAGAATTTGAAGTGAATCTTAATGTCCGTCATCAGATCTAGATGAGCTAATGTGAGGTAAAGCATTGACATGCAGTCAGAGATGTGTTCCTGGGAAGTAAAAAATCTGAAATCACAGGAAAACCTTCAGTTCTACTTCAGTTCCATAAGATCTGAACATGCTCTGCTTTAAAGCTGCTCACAGCTTGATTTCAAATCCTTTGGTTTTCTGTGTAACATTAAATATTCATGACTAAATAAACAATAATCAAAGTTTAAGTCTTCATCCTCAGTTATTATTTATGAAGAGTTATGAGGAGTTTCTCTGCGGGTGGCTGAGATGTGGTTGACGGAGACCTGTCAATCTGCAGGCCACAGTGGTCATCCCATCTCAAACCTCAGCTGTAGTGGCCTCCAAAAAATAACAATGATAACATGAATTATGTGTTTTCACAGCAAGCAGCATGTGCAGGATTTGACCTATATCTGATGGCTGGTGTTAGATTCCCCCTGCCTGAATGTCTGGGTCAGTTGATGCCTCTTTGTTGAGGTAATACTAAATTACTGGCGAACATCTTTAATAACGTAGAAGAAACCACTGTCAGTGTATAAAACTGTGATACCAGTGTCAGATACAGAGCTTTGGAAGAGTTTCATAGAGCCCCAGCTGTTTGACTGGAAACTGAAAACCACTTTAGTGCTTTTGCAGATGAGACAGTTCATGGTGACACCTTCAAATGATGAATAGCTTGAATGAGCTATGTGCCCAGAGTGAAGCTGTAAGCCAACTCATAAAGCCTTACCCAGATCTATCATAGGAACCATGAATATTCATAAACTGTTCTTGTTTTACATTATTAACGTACTCATTCCACCCAATAATAAGATTTATGATTGCTCTGTGACATCCAGAGTTCAAAACCAGCAGAATAAAATTTTCCGGTCACCATGGCAGTGCTGCATAAATTGGGAAAACGCAGTCATAAATAAAACACATCACAGCAGAAGAGACAGGCCTAATTAGCTTTCACTTCGCTGTAATTTAGCACTGCACTGCTGGGTATTAAGCCATGACTGAATTCGAACATTCTTAATTAATTACCTTGGGCTTACTGAGCATTTTGCGCTGGTTTTATGTTTTTTTTTTTTGTTTTATTTTCCCTCATCAAGGACAGTCGGCTCTATTGTTTTCCAACAGTGTTTGTCTGTGGATATGTGGGCGGTGTTAGCGGGGGCTTCTCTGATGTTTTATTATCACACTTTGTGTGAGTGCAGGGTATAAAGAGACAGGGGGGAAGAAGAAGCAAAGCTGCAGGGAGGAGAAGAGGGGGGGCAGAACAGTGTGTGTGAATCAGGACTATAGTCAAAACCACTTGACCCAAGTCTGAGACTCTGAGACTTTCTCAGAGTTGAAAATCCGAGTCTGAGCAGGAGAGAAATCAAGTCAAACAGAGGAAAGACAAATAAACAGTTTTCCATGGTGAGAGCAACATTTGTGCGTAAAACTACAGTGATGCAGGTTGATGCTGGACGCTATGCAAAATAAGAATCTTGCACATTTCTCAATGAACAGGCCACGTGATACTGAAAATTATGTGACAACTGGACTTAATCTAAAGACTAATAGGCTGAGACAAGTTGGAGACAGGGATGTATTTACCATGGTGAACACTGAAGTCATGTCCTCTGGCTTGTGTCTGGGAATTTTAAACTGTATTGTTTTTGGACAAAAAGTAAAGGAGTTCTCCCCCTGGAATTATATGAAGCTAGTGTGGAGGAGACACTGAAACATTTTCATCATTAATAAAACTTAACAAATGTATTTATTTAATTATTTAGGTGTCTAATCATGAGCTTCATTGGGGTTGATGTATATTTAGGAATTTGCACTTATCAGTATTCTGGCTACGGCCAGGACTTGGGTACTACAATGCTGGCGTGTATATGTCATTCAAACTCTTCTGACTGACATGCTTGTATCTACCTGACCTAAGTGTCTTTTTAATCTCCCTGAGGAGTCCAGGTCGAGCTCCTCAAATCAAAACAGCCAAGGGCAAACCTTGTCCTGCGAATCACCCCAGTATGATTTGTTCTCACCCTGCTGCTGACGCACATCTTAGAGCTAAAGTCTTTTTCATTAAATTGATTCCTTATTTGTTTTCTTTTTGGATTACAGAGCTTTTCTCTAGCGATGGTATTCATCCACATCAACATGCGTTTGCACCTGCATAAATATGGAAATCTGTGTCGTTCAAAGGGAAGTACAAAGATAAAAGAGTTTTAAAGTCAGTCCATGATGATTAACAATAATTAATGATTAGCATTTTTGTGATTCAGGACTCAGTGTGTTCTTTTGATTGCCATCCTGCACTGGATCTTTTTGTGTTTGAAAGGCTTTACTGCAGCTATGCCCACAGAGCTTCACTGTTTCTTATCACTGCACGGATTCTCAGAAGAGTATTGTCTTGAATGTAAATCATTTAACTTAAATTATTCTTAAGAAAATGCTATAAATTGGACCAATTAGTATTGGTATGCAAAGTTAATCTTCTTTTTGCATTCAGTGATAAGATTGTAAAGTTTCACTGGTAAAGGAAGCCTCTCCAGCAAGTAGTCATCTGGAATGTTAATGATTTCATCTGTACTATACTTTTTAAAATAGATTCACTCAAGCTTTCTGTCCATTTATAATTTTTCATTCCCCTGTGTTATTATCAAGTCTCATTGACAGCTGCTGCCATAGTGCATGTTAGTTCTAAAAAATAATTAGATGGGATGGTTCTACTTTGAACTGTTTTTGTATTCAGAAACCTTTTAGAGAGGTTCCAGCTTTCAAAATAAATATTTTTTTGTTCTTTTTTAAGTGAGATCATGAAAACAAATGAGTTCTCCTCCACTGAATAAGATCAGACATTAAGAATGATCATTTTTCTTTTTTCTTTCTTTTTCATTGCAGACTTCAGAGAAAACCACGCAGTCAGGTTCAGTCAGGACTCTCTGACCAAGAGAAGGTCTGTCTGAGCAGTTTCTTCATTTTACTTCATTTTACCCGTCACTCGGAATACACCTGTCAGTCTTTGTGGTACTCAAGGAAGACTGCAAAGTGTTTAGAGGGAATATATATATAAAATCCTATTAGAAATATTATTGAATGTTTTTGAGTCCAGTCCAGAAATGTTGGGAGATGATTCTTTCCTGTCTGAAAGGCTTGATCATGACACCATCATGAAGCAATCATCTGTGGGTAAAACAGCAGGTACAGCCACAGTTAGTCAGCAAATCAAAAAACCTGCAACTTTCATTTCAAATGGGAACATCAGTTTTTGTTCACTTTCACCAATCTGCCAAATTTGTCTGCAAGCGGTTGCTCTGGCAAAGAAGAAGGTAACTTGGAGCATCATCACGCCGCTAACCACCTGAAATTCAAAGATAACTTCTATCCAAAAATGTTCTGTGCTCCAGCAGAGTTGAGGCCAGCGCTGAAGGCCCAAATCTACTTTAACAAATCCACAGACAAAAGAAAGGTTGCAACAGAGGCCTCCTTTTGTCTTTTGTCATCAAGTCATTTACTGATGGGGAACTTTAAAGTCTGTAAAAACTAAGACGATATTAAAAATGAGAAGGCAAGTTTTTCACTTGGCCTGGCAAATGTGGTAAGAAGGACAGAGTTGTTTTCAGAAGGCCAAAACAAAGTATTGCTGCAGTTCATCGATCTGCTGCCTGTAATGGCACGCAATGAATCTCAGACCTGAGTCAACTGAAATATATTGAACTGCAAAGTGACACTGAAATACAAGTCAGGGAAAAAGACTTTTTAGCAGATAAAAAAAGGCGCTCTCTCTCTCCTCCTGTGCACTGAAGGTCAAAGTCTAATTTGGCTCCACTTATCTCAGCGAGACGGCCTTTTTACAAATGAAAATAATCAAAACAGTAACAGACAGTGTGCACACACAGCCATCAGTGGGGAGGTTTTCCTCAGAGTGAAATACTGAGTATAGCTCAGAACTGCTTGTTTATTTCCCTTTTGTTGTCAAGAGGCATAAAGTTCAGAGTGAAGATTTATGCTGCTCTTTTTACCGTGTTAAGCTGCATTTCATGCATTGCACTCATTCATATTTTAATTTCTGAGAGTTGTGTTCAAATGGACCGGTTGTATCATGAGAAGTGGTAACAACAGGTTTAGAAAGAGTTTTTTGCTAAAGGAGCTTGAGTTTTTGAGGAATTGCGTTTTGCAAAAAGAATCAAATCCAATTCTTATCCAATTCTAATACTCCAGCTTTAACAGACGGAATTCAACTGGTACAACAATATGAGGCCAATTGTCAAAAGACAATCAAAGACGGTTAAAAGTTTGAAAACCAGCTGCCCTATCAGATGCACCCATTTAGTCAGGCGGTCTATTTAAACGTCATTTGCCCCGCCCCCTCGTTTGATGCAGGTGCGGGTGAGTTGGTCCGTGGAGCTGTTGCTGCTCACTGTGGTGACTACGAGTTTTACTTTTAAGGTAGTTTTTCGTGATTTACCTCGTCTCCTTAAAGTGTGGTCGTGTCGCTTAAGGCCATATTTGTGTGGGAAATGTTTTGGCCGTCCCACCTTTTGCCAGTACCCAGGAGGATTAAATTATTCATCGACTACCTGCGTCAAAAGCGCGCGCTTTTTTCTTTTTCAAAATGGCGGAAGAGGAGAAAGCATGGTGGCTGTCCAGGTAAGAAACTACATCAACCAGCCGAGACCAAATGCTAAAGTAAAAGTATTGGAAAAAGTCAGAAGAAATGAATTAAACTAATTCAGAATACTGCAGTTAGCTGATACACATTTACAAAGGGCATTTGACCGACAGTAGTTTAACTATTATATGCACAAAATCATTGAAAACCAATTACTTGTTATAGCTTCTTCACAATTTGCCGTAAATACTGTAAATTGCAATAAGGATGCACTGACATTTGAAAAAAGCCTAATTTTTAGTTGTAGAGTTGTATTTACTTCTTTTCGCATATGTAATTTCTTTGCCCTACAAACTTTTGGATGCAATTGTCAGATATCTTTTCTTTTTTTTTTTTGTTTTTGCCAAATTGGCGGCGTTCCTGTGTGCTTATCAAGAAACCCCATACAAAGTACAGACCTCAAAGCTGAGAAACTGTGAAACAAGTTCATGTGTGTCAGTAATGTAGTCTAGTAAAAAATGCTGATTAACTGCACCAAACATCTCCTGTGCCGTTACCGTGACAGTTTACATCTAACATTTATTCACAGTAATTTATTCCCATTGTAGAATGTTTTGCGCAACAGAAAGCCAACTTGAACACTACATATGTTTCAATGCGGGCTGTAGTTATTATGCACTGCAAGCGGACTGTACTTAAAGGGGAAATCTGTAGCCTGTGACCATAATATTACAGTTCATAAAATGAGATTAGAGTGTAATGTTTCACACCTGGATCTAGTTTAAAATAACGAGCGTCTGTATCAGGATGTCTAAATGAAATATTCTGTAAGTGGTCACTGCACAGCAGTAGTAAATATAGAGCAATGCTAACATTACTGTAAGTGGACTGTACTCCACGGCGTAATTTCAGGTCTGATGGGATGATCCTGGTGGAAATGGACCTCGTGCCAGTGCTCTTACTTTATTTTGATTCAGTGGGGCCACTTGGGAAAACTCTGAGATATGGCTTTGTTGAGGTCACTCCTGCTTAATGTCGCTGGCTGTACTGTACCATACCACACGTTATGACTGTAGTGATAATACCCTGAGAGATACCATATTTAGGCCAGTATTGTTACTAACATGACTGTGATTTTAATGCTTATTTAACCTTTTTACTGTCACTCACAGATGAAGGAAGCTGCTATGGTCCAGCAACGTGGATCACAAAGTCATAAGTGCCAGTGTGACAGCAGTACCAGTGTTTAGGTAAGAACTTGACTGTTATGCCAGAGTTTTATTACTGCTCAGCTGCATCACGCTGCGTCTTCTGGTTTATTACATCAGAAACAATGTGAGACTAGTTTTATGTGCTACTGTGACCTTTTGTTTGTTTTATTGTACATCACCAGTAGATGACAGTGTGAGAGAGATTTAACAAAGGTCCGAGGTTTGACTTGAACCAGGGACATTGTGGTTTATGGTCATTATCTTTGTTTTTATGTTATGGGGGGCCCCATTCGCTGTGGTATTTTTTAATTTTTTTAATCTGTTTGTATTTGTGTCAAGTAATACCAGGACCAGAATGACACATACAGACACTTTTTATTATGAAGTGATGCTCCTTGTGTGGTCAGTCATCTGTGCCATGTTTGTGTTCCCATTAAACTAACAAGCAGCAGCAGAGAGGCTTGAATGTGATCCAGCATCACGCTCGTCAGAGGATGACAACATTTTATTGGCAGGGTGTTTTCCACTCTTCCTCTGTTGAAATAAACATAGAAGAGAGATGGATCAGTTTTTTTGTTGAATCTGTCCTACCTCTGCTAATGTCAATACTCAAAACAAGACTTGGTTGTATTGATACTTTAGGTATTGATTTGCCCACGCCTGCGGTGGACTACGTATGCACACGGGCGCTGTGATTTGATGGTCACATGCTGGGCTACTTTTCCAGTAATTTCAGTTTTGTTTTGTTCTGGAGGCCAGTTTTGCATTTTACTGCACAGTTGATTGAATGAATAAATAATATAAACATTTCACCTCTGGTCTTTAAGTTTTACAGCCATGCATCTCTGCAGTGTGTTTAGCCATAGCTTCTTGTGACTGACCTCTAAGTCAGTGTTTCCCTGTAGGGAGTTCACCCCCATCCTTTATGGATCATCAGGCCCACAACTCATTATTTTAATAATTCATAGGTGATAGCATGTAAATGATGAGCGAAGTAAGTCACCCTGGATGAATCTGGTGCTGCGATGAATAATGTAGACTGCAGCAAGATCCCAGGACACCGGACACAGCACTCCTGCTGTCCATCTCCCACCAACCCCCCCTTTTATGTTCATTCCTTCTTTCATCCATTCCTCCTTTTTACTCTGACTTTATGTATCATCACGCTCCTCTTCCTCTCCTCTTTCTCTTTCTCTCCAGTGCTTATTTGTTCTCTGTCTCGCTATCATCCATTTCAACTTTTTGCTGTGTCTCTGTCGGCCTCCTTGTCTAGCTTTTTCTTTCCCCTTCTCTCCCCCTGACCCCTTTCTTTCACCCTCCCTGTTTGTTCCTCTGTGAAAGCATTAAGAAATTATTCACAGTGATTTTCTTTTTTTTTTTTCCCCCAGCCTGGGCTTGAGCTGAGTGCTTGGCTGATTCGTGCACCAAGGTCAGCCACAGTGGCTGTGAGTACATCTCTCCCATTACTTCTTTCATACATCCATGCAGGAAAATGGCTTGCTTCCATGGCCTGGAGAAACGTGTGTGGCTGTTAAACCCATTTCGGTTGTTTGCTTGTCATTGTAACTTGTATTCTGTCACACTGGCCTCAGCAGCACTTTGGCCAGTCAGTGTTCACATCACTTGAGCTCCCACTTCTTTATGAAGATATGAAGGTTTGGCTGGACAAGGCCAGACATAGATTCCCTTCAAGATCATGTTTTTATGAGCTTTAAAGGGGGGAAAAAAAATACCTTCAAGTTTGTTCAGATCTACAGCACCTTGTTTGTAGTCGAGATACCAAAGTTTGAAAAGATACCAAACATGTCTGACTGATTATGACAGGCTAATACAGAGAATATCCCGCACACTGTATTTTACACCATGGACTGAGGTGATTTTTATCAACCTTTAAACACAAGTGTAAACAGAAGGGGACGGAGGTATTTCAAAATGATTACTAGAAAAAATACAGCATCAGTTATTGGTTCAAAAGCTTAAGATGTCTAATTTTGAAGTTTTCCTGACAGATTCTCTTGTCTGTGTGAATGGTTGCTCTTGTTTGTTAGGAGCTAAGGCAGAAGTAACATGATGTTACAGCTTGGGGGTGTGTGTTTGTGTATGTTTGTGTGTTCCAAGTGTCTGAATGTCCAGTCTGTGTTATATACATGGATTGTACAGAGGATGGTTTACTCATTGCACTTCTTTAAGATATGGAATAGTGTCTCACTTGAGCTGAAGATTGCTTTTGCTTGTTTGTAGGTGACACTTCCGGTCGGTGAAGATGAATTCAGACCAACTGCAGGTTCAGTAACTCCTGGTGTCATGGTAAGGTTCATTTAATCATTGCAGCTGGTTTGACACTGATGTTCTAAGGTCCATTGTTTTCCGGTAAAGTCTAGATTCAAACATGTGGAGGGACATGCGTGGTGTGATTTGTTGCTTTGTAAAACTTACTATAAACTGGGAAGAACTGAGATGTGTATGTGACATTGGAAACATATGATGGCTCAGATGTTATTAAAAGAGAGGGGCGATCATTAATGTCACCCTGTCATGTTTAATTAAGACGAGTGCTGGGGATGCAGACAGACAGACCCTGGATTCTCTGGTGGGTCATGTAATTCTAGTTGCTCTTTCTCATACTGTCTGAGATTATATTTCATTTACATTTGCATCAGGATCATTTTCTTAGAGTGAGTGCAGCAGTGGATTAAGCTTAATTCCACTGATCCCGATCATTACAAGCAACCAGTTCTTGTTGTAGAATGTGCATGAGTCAGTGGTTTCCAGTGTGGGGGTTGGGACAGATGATTCACAAGATGATTAACAGGATAGGGAACACTTTTGCTACACAAAATTAAAGATGGATTAAAAAAAAAAAAATTTACTTCTTGAGGCCATTAAAAATATCACTGAAAAAAATCACTCTTTGGTCGTTTCTGTGATGCCTTAATTACAGAAGTATAAACTTATATAACTTTGCCCTAAATTTAATTACCTGGCAACATATTGTTTTAAATCAGAGCATTAGTAAACAAGTAAAGTTTTCAGTACTGCTCTGCCACAGATTCATTTCAGTTCGGTTCGATACCCAGACCTAATAATGATTCTAAATTATAGTGAAGGACAAGGAAAAGAAATTGAAGCTGGTTCATGGTTTTCCAATTAGTTAAGCCCATTTTATTACGTAGGTTTACTTTAATAACTCCACTTTAATATAGTTTCTGTGATCTGATCCCAAGATTAAGTGATGTTGCATTTGTGTACTGGAAAAAAAATATTACCCTTCTAAATGATTGATTTGGCTGATCTTATCAATCACCTTTTCAATATTGTGGAAAGATATCATCAGTAGATAGACTGAGCAGGGATTTTCTCTCTGATTGCTTTTTGTATATTACTTCAAAGTCAAATATTGCTTTGACTATTAAAGTCAGTAAATTTTAAAAGCCTGTCCAAATGCAGATAATCTATAGTGTGTGTGTCTGAATACAGACTGTGGCTCTGTAGACCAAAGATGCTAATGGACCCTGTGTTTAATTATAAATGTGCATCACCGTAACTGCAACACTTAGCCATAACTGCAACGCTCGCCGTGTCCCCTATGGGAAGGTGGATGGAGTGGGACACAGTAGAGAGGGATGAAGGGGTGATGTACAGTATGTATGCATGACATTGAGCTGGAGCAGGATGGGGGATGGGCGCGAGAGTGGCAGACGAGGCCTGCTGGCTATTAGCCATGGCCTGACTGAGACACGAAGCATGGCGTAGAGGCGATTAGCGGACAATGAGAAGACGAGTGGCCTGTCCATCTGCCTGGCATACATCATGCAGACAGGCCATGGCCCCACTGCTTGCATTTGCGGTCCTATTAGGGAATCAGCCCTTGGTCATATTTCTTGGCTCTGGGCTGAGCAGATCAATGAAATGAGATGGACTTGCTGCCAGCAGGCCACTTCTGAGTGGGGCCATCACATCTCTCCTTGCCCGTTCTGAGGCGGATGTGGGGAGAGCTTTGCCTCAGCACTTTGCCTGAGGGGTGAGGAGGGTGAGCGTGCTGGTGATGAGTCACTTCCACAAGTTGTTTATTGATCGACTGTGGGGCATTATATCTCAGAGCTCGTTAAGTATGCTATCTGCCCGTCTGCTCTGCTTATTTGCAAATGGCATGATGATCTTTGAGACTGACAGAATGTTCCTGCTGTTCAATCGGTTATCGTGGTGTCAAAAGAAAAAAGTGAAGCGGATAACAAGGGATCAGAGGTTTTAGTGTCTGTCAATTGGACAGGTACATCTTTTCTTCTATTCCAAATTGGTTTTGGTTCACTGGAGATAACATTTTCCTCTGGCTGACGTGGGAAAATGAATTCATTTCACACAGAGCACAGAGAGATTTTGTTCCACAAAATATGTGCGTGTGTGTGTGTGTGTGTGCATGCAGAATCGTGTGATGCCTATTAAAATTCCAGATGAACGGCCTCGCACTGCACCACTATCACAGTCTGCGCCGTCTCTCTTTGTGCCATTTGCACGTTTCCTCAGAGATTAGCAGTTTGTTTAAAAAAGCAAATCTCTGGAGGAGAGTGAGAGGGGACACATTGAAAAGCTAAAATTGAAAAGCTGTACTTACAAACCAAACAACACCAATGGAAAATGAAGAACAGCTAACCTGAGCAGGGCTGGGTATCAGTTCACATTCTTCAATACTTGTGCTGATACAAAAGCCAAGTTTTGGTACTGATTTTTCAATACTTTGTTTAAGGATGTACAGGCATGTTTTTCTACAAAACTTTATTTTTCATTTAATAAAACAAACCAAAGTTCTTAGATGTTAAATGTAGTCTAAACACATGCAACTGTACAGTATCTTTACCTGAATAAAATGGTCTAAAATTTATTAATTTTTAAATTTAAATTAGTATCAAAAAAGTTTTGGGGTCCATTACCCAAACCTAAACATGAGTCAGGTAAGACTTGTGAAGTCTAAATGTGGTTTCATGTTCTCTATCATACAGATAAGACATTTAAAAAAAAAAAAAAAAAAAAAAAAAAAAATTCTGTGATGTTGCTGACTGTAGTTTATGTTGTAGTAAGGCTGGCAGGAAGTGGGTAATGTTCACTCATCTGTACCAGGGTAGAACGTCTCAAAACGTGCCCTCTTTTTAACGCTTCGCTTCCCTCTAATCTTTGCCTTCAGTCATTTCTGTAGACTTTGCTTATTGTGTGGTTTTCCTGAGGAGCACATACATCTCCAGCTACACAATGTGACTGAAGCGACAGGTGATTGTGGCTGTGTTTTGACAATGCATATGTCCTGCAGCTTAGTTACATTGGGATCCCTGTTGGCAGAATTGCAGGCATAACAAGGCATGTTAGTCATGTGTTATTTCCCCACATTAATAGATGGTGCGCTGCTGGGGCTCACATGCACCGCAGCTGACAGCTGTGGATTGCACTGCAGATGGTGAACTGTATATTTAATGAAAAATACAAAAATGTCTGCATGAGCAGAAGTCGGTGCTTCAAGCTTAAACACTCGTATATTTGATTCAGAGCCCACTACAGTTTATAGGCTTTTTCAGGAAAAATTGAGTAATAAGAACTGAAAGGATTGATGTATTACAATATAGGCTGGCAAGAAGCAGCTGCTTTGCCAAGTATGATCTTTACTGCAGTGTTAAATGTTTTATTGGCCATATAGGTGGAGGCAGTGTGTTCCTAGAAAGGTCTGAAATCAAGCATCCTCCTTCTTGTAATGCAGTGTTTTGTTCTATTTCCGTTTGAAGCCGATACATGCGCACAACGTGCTGATGCTGTTAGCAAAGTAATCCCCAGAACCTCTGTTTGCTATTTATTTATTTATTTTTATTTAATTCCGCACGAATTGAAGTTCTGAGCCAGGATTCTGGTTTAATAAAATATAATTTTCAGCACCAAGAAGCAGCGTAAGAGGAAGAAATAAAGGCAAGTCTGGAAGTAAAGAGGGACAAGAACTGTCTATATATCTGTGTGGATGTGTGAGGAAGAGGAGAGGAAATACTGATTGCATGTATCCTGCAGACAATGTCCACAGTGATATGTGATGTGTGATTGTGTCAACAACCAGTGACACCACTGACCCTCTCCTCACTGTTAACCGGCTTAACTGTGGTTAGGCAGAGTAGTTTATTAATCCCGAAGGGAAATTGTTGTGCTGCAGCAGCCACTTCACGTCAATCACAAAAGAAATGAGGTAGGTAAATAACAAACAATGTAATTAAACGCTAAATTCTGCACAATAACTAAATGGACTAAGCAGATAATAAAAACAACAAATAAAAAATAATAGAAAATAGAAACTAAAGATAGGAACATGCAACATACCTGTGTGCTGAATTTACACCGCACAATGGTGGTAAAATACTATAATACACTGTGCATTAGTGAAAGTTAGTGGATATATCGAGCTGCACAAGCGTTGGCAGATCAGAATAATTTGATATATGACAAATGTGATAATTTCAAATAAAAGGTTGAGGTGAGAATTATATCTTTTCCAAGGAAAAACTGCAGAGAATCGTTGTACAGAGTGATAGCATGACTTCCTGTCGCTCTCCTTGTCACAGCGCAGCTGAAGTCAGTAGACTGCAGTGAAGAATACTGCACTTGTCACGACAGACTGGTAAAATATCATCAGGACCTGAGCTTCCTCAAGAAGTTGAGGTCTGTCTGTCAGGTAGTAGTGCAGGAGGTTGTGGAGGCGTCTGCCTGGGTATTGTGGAGCTTCGCTCTCAGCGGGACGGGCTGTATTGTCTTAAAGGCTGTAGAGAAGTCAAAGAACATGATTCTTACAGTTCTACCTGCTGTGTCCAGGTGAGGAAGAGCTTGTTGAAGCAGCCAGATGATGATTTATTGCTTATTGCTTATCTTATGTCAACCCAAAGCCCAGAGATACTGTCCTACATTCAAAGAAGTGTTAGAGCAAGTTGTTAGAGTGCCCTTTTAATCAGAAGATAAAAATCAGGAGATTAATTGATAATGAAAATAATCATTAGTAGCAGCCCTAGTAGGTACATTAGGAGGTACATAGTATTTATCTTTACTCTCCCTTCATAACTTCTCCGTCTCTTTCAGTCTTTCTCCACATCTTAATCTCTTCTCTTCCTTGCATGCCACCTCGTCTTCTCAGACCTCTTATGTGCCGCTGTAGTTTCCATCTTTCATATTAAAGGCTTTTAACCCAAAGAGCTGACACTGATGGAGATGGAGCCTGGCAGCTTTGTACAGTATGAAAAAAAAGCATGTCACTGGTACACTGGTAAAAAGTGCATAACCTTGACTGTGTGTGCATGCCCTGAGCAGAACTGGTTGCTTTGGAAACGTTTATATAGCTTGACAGAAGCCAACAAAAACTGTCATTCTTGAAAGAACACGGCATATTAAGAGAGATTACCATGAAATTTGTAGTGTGTTGGTTTGTCAAAAAACAGTTATTTTCTTTCTGACAACTGACAGCTCTGAATATTCAGGTCTGCCAGTTTCAGACAGAAAGGCAAGGAAAATATCAGGGGAATAAAAAGAGATGGAAATTTAGGGCGATCTGATGACTATGCACATGTATGTATCACAACAATGACTGGAAGGACCTCTGTGTGTCTGGAGGTCTGTAAAATGTCAGAAAATAGTGAAAAACCTCCGCGATATGTTCCTAAAATGTATCTGCTGACGTCTGTTTGTCCACAGAAGACTCAGTGTTTGCTCAAAAAAAAAAAGACTTCAGTGATTGATAATCAAATCATTGCCAACTGGTTTCATGTCATTTGATTAACTGAAAAGTAATTGTGTATGACGATTACAGAAAAGTGAAGAGCCCACAACAGAAATCTGGTAATACTGATTTTTATTTTACCGCACAGTTGCAGAGGCGCACCATGTGACATTAGCTGCTACGCATTAGCAAATCAAAAGCACATAATGTTGCATTAAGTTGCATCAATTCATGTAATTCTGGCAGCGGCATATCTGATGAAGCGTTGTTAGTTCAGGCAGGTTACATCAGTCATGCACCAACATCATATAATATAATCCATTATTGTAGGCTCCAAATGTTTTTCCTTGTGTAATGAAACCACAGGACCTGTGATGATTTCTGTTGGCTCCAGACTTAACATTTTGTATATTTAATATGACTTTCTGTCGACTTTGTTCTGTTTCCTGCTGAATTTTCAGTATACTGCATACACAGCTCACAGCTCTGCAGAGAGCAAAGCAGCACCTGTGCCACCAAATTCAACTGTTATTAATAATAATAATAATGGCTCTGACTTTTGACCATTATACTTGTGCCACAGCACTTCTAAAGCTCTGTACTATAATATAAATATATTCAGCATCTGCTCTGGAAGTCACACGTGCTGCACTCTCCTTTTGAGGGGAAAAAGTACCCATGAAAGTGGCACTCAAAAGGGGTTAATGCAGATGGTTTGACTTCAAACTGTATTTGCATTAAACAGTAATATGGGTCACACTGACTAACAGCCAGACTGCAGCCTGTTATACAACACACCAGTCACAGACTCTGTACGACATCCCACGTTATCTTCTCTACTAATGTCTCACGCCTGTCTAACTTAAACATACAGACATGTCTTAATTTCTACTCAGTTTGAAGTCTGGATGCCTAATTAGTTGGTCAACTGCAGCACATTAAAATCCTCACAAATGTATGTGCAGATGTTATTCAAGTTAGTTTACATGTGTTCCTCATTCTTTAAAACTCAAAACTCACTTTACCTGTGCACAGAATTTGCTTGCTGTGACTTTGTCTGTGTATCTGTGGGACCCACCACTGTCAGAAAGGGATTATGAACAGTATTTCACTTGAAGTCATGTTAATACAGTTTCCTGCTGATTTACATGAATGGACTAATGGATAAATATCTGACGGTGCCAGTAAATTTAGCCCTAATGAGGATTCATGAAGCTCAAATTTCAACTCCAACCCTCAGTCGCTGCTCTAATTTACTGTCAGCTCTGGAGCATTCACCGCTCTGATGTTACACTCGAGGTGTGTGTGTGTTCAAGTCAAGCTTAAGATGCATCATCAACCATTGTAATAACACAGTGTGAATTTCTATGTTGACTGGTAGTACTGTTAAAGCTCCAGCTCTCTGACATATGGTATATAATACTATTGATGTATTAACCATTTATCTAGTAACGTGTGTTTATAATAGAGCGGCTTATATATGATAAAAATAGAAAAAGTGAACTAGAATGTGAACTGTCTGGTCTTTTATTTTTTTTGTTTGGGCTCTGTATGAGTTTAGGGCAGAGTATCTTCCACAGGAAATTAATTCTGCTGCAGTATTAAACTGCGTTAAGATCCACTGCGGAGATAAGTTGCAGGATGACCGAATAATTTACTCATGTTAGGTTATTTGGTACAGTAATGAGAACAGTAAACATAAAAGAACATGAAGTTAAATAAAAACATATATCTCTTGTCAGAGGAAAAAGTGTTTGAGGAAATGGTTAAAGCAAAGAATGATTTTTTTTTTTTCTAAGAATGGGAAGAGCTTTTAATAATCAAAACCTGGAGGGTTTACATCAAGGCCTGAGAAGAAAGTAGCTGTTCAGAGAGAGAGAGGAAAAAAAGTTTCAGTGAGAGCCAGCTGCATCTTCAGCTCTTTGATGGGGTTTGCATTTTTTAAGATGTTCTCAATCAGAGGGCTTCTGAATTCATCCCAAGGTTTTAGGTCGGTGCTGTATAAAATATTAGCCCAGAAGAGTCGGCCAACAGAGTTTCACAGGAATATTTCTTTTAAAGTTAAAGAGGCGGCGGGCAGGTGGGCCCTGAACTGTGAATGAATAAATACAGTACATGGAAACACATATACGTGCACACACACAGTCATTGGCATGCTCCTCCTCTATTACGGAGACTGCATTTCTCATTCCCTTTCTGCAGCTGTCCTCGTGTCTCTGCCTGGCCTTCTCCTCCAGCTGTTGCTTTGATATTAGCTTCATGAAATCTGTGTGAACACCATAGATGCAAGTAATCTGCCCCACTGCAAGGGCTCGTTCAGATAGTCTCTCTCATTCTCTTCTCGTCTTCTCACAGTCTTTAATCCTCCCACCCTCAGCAGAATACAAGGCGTTGCTGTTTTTTTTCTCCTGTGTCCTTTCATAACTTGGAGCAAGTTGGGTGAAAGGATATGTTTTTCCATGTTTTCTATGGACATCTGACTGGGTAGCTTTGTTGAGGTTTCCTCCAGGTGTCCTGATAATCAGGTTCAATGTTTTGTCCTGTGCTCACTCTTTTTGTACCGGAGCTGTTAGGGACAAAATATATTACTTTGAAAACTAAGGAATCAAGCAGCACGGTGAGCGTCATCAGACAGCAGCATGGAGAATGAATCCTAAACTGACCTCGAGCAAATCAGTATCGAATAAAAATCTTATATTAACTTAAATAAGTCAGTCAGCCTAAGGGCATCTGTTCCCCCTCTCAAATTTAAATAGTTTATTTTTTCCGCCTTCCCTTGAATGGCTTATGTAGTTTAATACAATATTTTCATTCAATTATTAATTAGGAACTGGACATTTGTTTCATAACAGTTAGGATTGGGCACCAAACCTCAATACTAATTTTGTTTACAAAATACCCAGCCCCTAAACGCAATGGAGCTGTGACATGTAAACTGCTTTACAGCTTTAATGTCTGCTCACTGTTTTACAGTATAGTTCTCTTTGCTTTTCTACTCCACTGATTGTTCAGCTGTATCTGTATTCACAGAGTCTCCATCGAGATATTTCAGTCTGGATCAAAGTGGTGGACCAGTAGACCGACAGACGTTGCCGTCTCTATAGCCACACGGCTAACGTGGCAAAAACAAATCACCACTGACTGATTTTATAACCACTGAAATTGTCGCAAAGTAATCTGTGAATGCGATTGATTGTTTGCATCTTAATAGTTATAGCTTTGATATCTGGTCAATCAGCTCCTGTTGGAGCAAGTGGTATTGATTTAATGGTAAACACAGTAAGCCTGCCCCGGAACACCTCCCAGTTCAAGACCCATTAAAAGCTCTAACAAGGTTGTTTACAAATAAGAGACTGCTCACTGCTCAAGCGACCTTTCTCAGATGTGTCAGAATCAAAGTATGGATGTTTTCTATTGACGAGTGGGTGCAGCTGCTTTTAATTTTGACCATTAAATGTGATAATGAATGGGATGCTTCAGACCTCATTATAGTATCGAACGTGATTTGGGAGTCTGCTGAAGGAGGGATGATTAAGCTAAGCCTGTGCAGCCTTCACTGAAGAGGCTGAGGCAAATAGAGCATGTTAACTGAGTCTTTAGGGACTTACGGATCATGGTCATTGATTTTGGTCTTGGTGTACTTATGGTGTCCCATTAAGTTAAATTCGTTTAAGATATGAATAAAAACTACAGTTGATGCGAAACTAGAGACCTAATTTTTCTTGTTGGACAATGAACTGGACTGCATGTCTGTGCAAAATATCTCCAGGTTTTATATTAATAGTTGCAAACCGCTGATGTGACTGAGATGAAAGTGAACTAATTTAAAACCAGGACACAGATGCTGTGACTACACACACTTTTCATTGAAGATGAGGGTTTGCAGAAATCTGATCAGACACATTCACAATTTGCATGCACGTAATATTTCTCACACGAAAAATGAGATTAAAGTGGAGGACGTGTTGCACCGACATCCTCATTCAAGATTAAATATGTAGTAATCGCCCAAGAGGGAAGCAATTTCACATTAAAACAAAGTATTGTATGATCAGCATTTAGAGGCGATGTTTCCCAAATGTCATGTTGTTCCTGTGAATATTGAATGAGTCTGTGTGCTGTGCCGCAGCAGGGCCAGAAAAAATGATCATCTAGCTGTGAAGGAGAACTACTGGCTATCAATAATATTAAAATTAATATTATCACTATTAAAAATGTATTTTATGTTCTGTGAACAGCCAATAAAATAAAGTCCAGATTTTCTTTGTTGCCCTGCAAAAACTACTGAAAGTATTTATTTCTCTAACAAAATACTGTCGAAAAGACAAATGAGAAATTGGATTCAGACTGAAACGGGGGATTACTTTCTTCCTCTGGTTAAAATGCCGTCATTTATCTGTTTCAGAAGGAGGGTTGTTATGGCTTTGCTAAATTAGGCCCCCAGCAAATCCTGGAGACCAAAGAATGAATTCAAGCATCTCAGAATCACTAGTTTCTGTATCATTAATCTGCAACCTGCACAGTTTGTTAAATGCGCCTGTACAAATGAACATGGAATCATTTCCCACAATCATTCATGAAACTCATCAAAGCAGGGATTATGGACCACAGTAACTTATGAGAACTTATGGGGGGGGGGAGGTGAAGACTCACCTGCGTGTTGCAGCAGACTCGGGCTGATATTCAGAGCAAGCTTTCAGACTTAGCTTCGTTAGCTTAGTTAATGCAGTGTTGACTCGTAAGACTCACTGCATACCTTTTGTTGCCTTCGTAGAGGAGTCAGGCAGCTGACTTAAAGACAGCCACCATTACGGCAGTGACAGACTTGAACTGAACACATGGGTTAATTACAGTCGGCAGTCGCCCCCTCTGACAGATCGTGTTCTGTGTGAAGCCTGAAATTGGTTTTGACAAAGGCTTTGGGGAAAAATAACATGAATATACTGCTTCTGTCTGACCTCCACAGCGTCGATGTGGGGGCTCTGTGTCGAGTTGATAAAGCTCAGCAGGAGGCAGGAATTACTTTCTAGCTTATGATTTAAATAATCAAACTTCATTACTTTTTGCATTGTAATAAAAAAAGATCATATTTTAATAAAAATCAGAAACACTTGATGCTTTAAAAGTGGAAATTTGGCCAGGAAACATAAGAGAGTACCATGGCAGAAAGAGAAATGCAGGGCAGTGGCTCACTATTCACCCTGTAAAGGCAGATTTTTTTGGTTATGGAGGCTTGTTCTTTTCACTTTATTTTTTTTCCAAAGTCTCAGTTTGTTCTTGGTAACAGCACAGTACAGAAAAGACATCTACCTTCTGTTGAAACTATAATAAAGATCCGGTGAAATACACTACGTTGTCACTTACCGCCTTACCAGTGAGGCCACCGCGATGATGGCGGCTTGTCTGCTACACGTGCAGCTTGGATTTGTCTAATTGTCAGGTGTCCTTAGGGTGGTGTGACGACAGCGAGAGCAAGACTTGCTTTAGCAAAGATCGCATCACCTGAGGTCGCTGCCGTAAAGAGTTGTTATTCTTTATATAGCATCTTTTTTACTGTTATACTTTTAAAGAAAATAACTCAAGCTGCTTGGCTGCAAAACACATGGAACGTACAGTAAGACCTTTTTAAGACGAATCAGCTCTTTCTAATACATCTTTCTTGAACTGCTTGTAATGGCGTGGCTGACATGAGGCCACACCATTACAAACAAATCACTGGTGTTTCCCTTTGAAGCAGTCTGAGCTTTTCTCTTGCTTCTTTCATCCTCTTGCTTTCACATGCTTTTGGTTCTCCTCTGTGTGCTGCTCCGTGTACCAACAGACAGCATTTGATGTAAGAATTTCCTGTGTTATATGAAGACATCTGTAGAGGTGCGGCTCAGATTAAAAGAGTTTGTTGTTGGGGTGGTGGGGGGTGTTAGCCCTGAAGATCACAGTGTTGAGGTTGGTCTGAGTCAGACAGGCAGTTTTTTAAACTGTTCACAGCACGGTCTTGTGGTCTTGCACCATCTGTGGTAACACTTCAGAATCAGAATAACTTTATTAATCTCTGTAGGGAAATTCTTTTGTTATGTACAAACTCCCAATTTCAACGGCTGAGACAACTTCAGCCGCTGTCTCTTGGCCCATGGGGCTCGGCTGCTTTTCGTGCCAGCCTTCTAATCAGAAGCTGATTTACAGCTCAATACATCTAGTACCAGCTGAATACATCTAATTAGATAGCAGAATAGAAACGCAGCTGGTCCATGGGTCAATTACCGAACACTTAACCCTCTGTAACAGCTCATCGGCTTGTAACATGGACAAAGTCAATGACTCACAGGTTAATAGGGTGCAGGTAAACCTCGTTGTCCTGGCGGACCTCTAATGCTTTCTATGTCTTGATTGACACCTGGTCCCGCTCTCACTTGCCACTCCTGCAGAGCACATGCATCGCTGAATGTCAAATGAGGCATGTCCTCATGGGTGCTGTATTTATTGGCACCTTAACAGTGCAGTATGTAAAGAGAGTTGACCTTCTCTTGCTGTCATGTGCACCACACAGTGATGCCAAGTTTTCATACATGCACAAGAATCCTCCTGCACTGTAAAGGACACAGAATGTAAACATAAGCTTTGGCAGCAACAACTAAGTCAATAGTCAATATCCCCATCTCATATACTGCATGTACTGTATACTGGGATAGACTTTAGCTGTTATCGTCTCTTTATGTGTTCTGCTCTTTACTTTTACCCATTTAGATTCTGTTGTTGTCCTACTGTCCTCAGCTTACCGGTTCTCCTTCTTAAAAGGAGCAGACATTGGAAATTGATCTGAACCTAGCCCAATGTTATTAGCTCACTAACCAGCTAATGTAATTGAGCTAATTCGAGGCTTGTTTCAGTATGATTACCCCTCTAGCCTAAAGCCAATATCGAGTTCCACTGAAGAAGAAATCAATTCATGAGCTGTGAGAGGATACGAAACACGTAAACCAGGGCTGGATAGAAAAATAGATTTATACCTTTTTTCTTTTTTGAATAGTTCACAACAGCTTCTTAAAATTTTGTAAAATGTGGCATGATGTCGTGGCTCAGGATGGTTAGCTCACTATCTCGTAGTGAATCTAGAGCTCACTTCTACAAGAGGGACAGACTGAGAAACGACTCCACAGACTGGTCTGAGCTATGTTTGTGCTGGTTGAAGAGATTTTATCTCAGGCTACGAGACGTGAGGCCGCGGCTGTTGAGTGAATTTTGAATTCTATATTTTATATTCATGCAGACAACACAAATACAATGTGGATACAAGTGGCTGAAATGAATAAACGTAAGGTGGAAGCTTTTGTGTGTGTGTGTAT